>APFE030979225.1:64211-91866 GCA_000404065.3 Pinus taeda
TTTGACTTCAAATGTTTAATTAATAAGTATAGTTTTGATTTTTTTTTTTTTAATTTTTTTAAATTGTATTTTGACTAAGTCAAAATATTAACCATTACAATATTTATATAGCAACTCTTGGCGCAAAAATATACCATAAACCATCTAAATAGGAGAAATGACAAGCTAATATTATTGGTTTAAGTAAAGTCATAGAGAATTTAAATACATCAAGTTTGAACTTGTGAAAATTGATTCATGAGTTGTAGACCACTTGGTTTGAGTGGGGTTTAGTCCCCACCAAGTCTTAGGTTTGAACCTCATAGGAAGGTGTTGAGGATGGAAGCCACTTTTGAGCGAACTAAATTATATCAAGGGGCATCCAAGCTTGACCAAACTTGGCACAAACTTGCAAATAACATCGTACTATATAGATTGTTCTTCCATCCAATAGACAAACTATCATGTGCCTAAGCTCAGCCTAGTTGCAAACAAAAAGAAAAAAAGCATAGCCTACAAGGTGTTGATGAATGTTAAAGATTCACATACACAACCCTTAAATTCTAGCCAAGAACCCAGGTACTATGCCCAGTTTAAAGCCTATAATACAACTTCGAAAAAACAAAAAAAAACCAATTAAACTAACAATATTTACAATGTTTTAAACAAAAGAAAGAAGGATATGTTGTTACACATAATAGTAATAAAAAAAAATGGGTTATCAAGCCAAACTCACAAACAGAAAATAAATTTTAGATATTGTTACTACTTCTTTTTAAGATCATATCCCATAAAGAAAAGGTTGTAGTGTACAATATACAGATAACAAGTAATTAAAAAAAATAAGAGAAAAACATAAGTGTAATGATAAAGATACAAGATGGCAAGAAAACTTCAAGATTCTTTATTAATATCATAAAAGAATAATGTTTAAATATGACGATACAAACTAAGCAGATCAAAAGTCTACATTAGTAATGTCTTAATAAGTGACCTTGTTTACAAGACCATGTGATCAAATTCTAACAGACATAAACAACAAAATGACACATAGCTTGTTGCATCTAGCTCAAAATGTATGCTCAGGGATTGGTATGCTATGGAAAAATAGAGGCAACATCGGTATTAGCAAAAGATGCAACTGATATAAATCATCAGTAACTAAAATTTATGGTACCTCTAACAGCAAGAGATATTATCAACCTCCGCCAGTGTTTCTATTTAAAAGAAGACTTGTAGATCATTGTCTACGAGTCACAAATATCTAAACACAATTAAAGAATAACCTAACTGAAGAATGAAAATGAGATTAGAAACAAGTTGTATTGCAAGTGGTGTTTGTTGTCTTCCCTTTAGTTTGAATATATATCATTTAACTCATAAAACAATTTTCATAACTGTTTATTTTATTTTAGAGAAGAAGTCTTTAAATTTTAATTAAGGCTTGATTAAAATCATTTGAGGTAAGACAACTAGAAAAAATAGGAATGACCAAAAAGGGGAGGAACCACATCCTTGACCACATAACCATAATATCTCAAATGCATGATCATCAACCATATAGAATATGTATGCATCACGTAAACATATCAACCATGGAATCAAGTTTCCATGCACATCCAAAATATAGTGTGGCCAATATTGTAATCATGTCCGAAATTTCGAAAATATCCCTCTTTTCCAAGTCAACTATAAATATAAATTATCATCAAAAATATATGACAAATATTTGCATCATCAGCATATCCCTATCTAAAATTTTGAAAATGTCAAATATGAGCTATCAATGTCCCTTTCAAATTTTTGATGTTTTAAGCGCATATCATCATAATACATCCATAAAAACACAGAACATTAGATCTTTCTGCCAAAGTTCCTATCAAATATTCACCACCACAACATCAGAATTTGTATGCAAAGGGAGAAGCATTATTCGTGGATTATGCTAAGAATCCTTCCATAGAGAAGCATAATCCCTTTGCTTCAAATTGTGGTTGATCTTTAGTAATGTCTAGAGAAGAGGATGTGGGACTTAGCTTGGATCCTGGAGTGACATTATGTTCAATATATTTTCCATAGGAAGCATTGATAAGAGAAGTAGATGGAGGAAAATATGCAGTAAATATGACAGTTGAAGTAGTAGAATGCTCATGAGTATGCCTAGTAACAATAGGAGAAGGGGTAGCTTTTGAATGTAGATGAAGAATAAGTATTCTAGAAGGTGGAGAGGCACCATGCGTAGTTGAACGAGAACTAGAAATAGGATGTGAATTTTTAGAAATATTACCCCAAGCGTTATCATCACATTTAGGTAAATTTTGAATAGGGTTCCAACCATCATTTTCATTCACTAGTGCATTAACGTGTAGGGATCTTGGTATCTTGTGTATGTTAGGGTGAGGAAGGAGAGAGGGAGTTGAAATATTTTGATAAACAAGGGGATGCATGATACATTGTGAGACCGTAGATTGAGATGAATAGTGGTGGTAGGCTAGTGAAACTCATTTGAATCGACACTAAAATGGATAGAGAAATGAATTTTTTTATTTCTATGAAAATCTCATTAGCCTGGCAGTCTATTCCTCCTTCCTTTTCCTCTAGCCTAGCCTCATGAACCTGAACTCATTTCTGAAAATTACTCAAAGTAATACTCAAACTAGTAAACAAGAAAGTCATCAACTACTCATCTCACTTTACAATTGTTACAAACCAACTATGCCAATCAAGAATCAGCCACTTTTCACATGTTTGAGGGATGAATAAATAGGAATGAACAATCTAAGCACAGAGGGAAAGTATTTCAAACCCAATAGAATTCATAATGCAATGTTAATTTGCATAAGAGGGCACATATCTATGACTTTGTATAAAAATAATTGATATAACAGAGATATTCCATAAAAACTTTGCCATTTGTTAACCCTCTTTCCTTCATTTTCTTTTTTGAAAAACAACTATATTAGGGTTTGAACCAGGGTTTATCAACTAAAAGTTTTTCTATTTGAATTCAAGGGTAAAATAATAGTGACATTGACAAGCCCCATGAGGCATAGAATAGAAGGTGATGGGGTCTACTATTAAGTCACTCTTTGATGTAAAGGTCACTGGTTCGAAACTTTGTGGGAAATAATCTAGTCATGTTAAGGGTTAGTGTGGCTCAGGTCAGGTGCGATGACAGGTTATTTTGACGCTTTAGATGCCCCTAGATCATAGTTTCTCAAGCCAAATGTTAAGCTTGAAGTCATCTATGGAGGGCACAAAAAACTTGACCAAAATTAAAAAATAGTGACATTGACAAGGAAACTATCTACAAAATAACGAGTAGCAGAACATGATATTGCATGTGGGTTTATGCTTCACAAATGCAGGAAAATGTAGAATGATCTTTGAATAATACATGCAATACAATATTACTTCCTTTGTATCAATAGATAGGGTTTTTCTTTTTGAAAGTTTTCAAATGTATTTGATAGGAGGTAAACCCTATTGAACAAGAGAGACCTCATTCAAAATTGAGGGAAAATCCCTTCACACACACACACACACACACACATATATATATATATAGTGTAGAAGAGATGATACAAATAAAGGTTGATTTTTTTGCATAAGATATGACAAATAGTATCACAACGACACATCATTGCCATATATTTCCTTTTAAAAGGTTTGGAGAAAAAATCGATATTTAGGATTCGAACTTGTTGTAAGGTTGTTAAAAAATGTAGCAAGAAAGACTCAATTTGAGTAAATCGAATTTCCACATCAGCAAGACAACTTGCAGGCAGTTAACTAGTGTGACACAGATCTTGTTACTCAGTTAGCTTAGTAAATTCGAGTTAGAGAGCTTGGAGTTCAGTTATGCATGTGATTGCTAAATTTTAGCAATTTAGTTAAGTTATTTTCAGTTCTATTCAATTAACTGACCTCTAACTATTGATAGAGTCAGTTGAAGGTCAATTATGTAGTGGGACAACAATCTAACTCAGAGATATGTTACTTAACTAATCAATCAACCAAAATAGCTAATGCATTCAAGGAATTCAAATTCCTCAACTGAAGTGGAGATGACAAGGAAGTGTAACATGAGTTGTATACTAGTTTCAGTCCGCTGGGGTAAACATGTGATGAGAAGATACTACGATCTTATTCAACTCCCCATGTAAAATTAAGGAAGTGCAACCGAAACATCACAATCAATCTGGACTTCTGCACATGTCACAAAAGCTACAAGAGCCAACCAACCCTTCTAGGTGATCAACCCTTGAGACAACTTGACACTTCACTACCCTAGAGTCTCAGTCACTCCCATGACATGGGCATGCATGCGACTAGGTCCCTCTAGTCGCTCTCACAACAAGGGAATGCAAGCGACTATGGTCTTTTTCAGCTAGTTCAGAGTCAATGACCTTGGATTATGTGCCACATTTTCAGGGCCAGGTCTCAGGCCACTGCCTAGAACTTCATGGAACTTCCAGAAATGAAAAGAAACATCAAAACAATAATACAGATGCAAATACTTGAACAAGGACTTGAATGGACCCCTACTAGCCATGACAGACATTTCGTCAAACATATCACAAATATGCATTCTACATGTCATAACAACATATTTAAGCATATGGGTCTCATACTTATCTTAGAATCACTAAGAAACATTGATGCCTTATCACATTAGTTGCATTATCATCTATTAGGTCACATATTCATTGTTCATTCATTTACAAATCAAAACATGATGAGAGGCATACATCATCACTGCCATAAAACATGCTCAGAACTAGCATATAACCAACAAAAATAGCAAGGATATAATAACAATAAAAACCACATATAAACAAGCATACTTACCCATCAAATACAAGAGGAAAGAAGCTTGTATTAACATATGAAAAATGAAACTAGGTCTAAGACTTCCATGAACCACCTGACTATAAACTAGGCTGAATCAAATCTCTCTTTCATCCAGTCACCCCCATGCCATATTCTAAGCATGAATGTGGGATCTCATGGAACACATCCAACAAAACCAAACCAGGGCTTCCAGATGCCAAAAAACCTCAACCCTTAACCAATGATTTTATCTCATGGTCGGACATCACTAACCATCACCATTTTCGTCTCTACCCAAGTTGTTCAAGGCTCTAGAGTGTTTGTTCCAGCCTGGGTTTCTAGGACTAGTAACTCAACCCACAACTGTTGTTGGGCTTCCAGAGAGTTTGTCTAAACAGGGCTTCCAGGACTATTAACTCAACCAACCAAGGGCTTCCATGGCATTTTCCCAACCAAGGCTTCTAGGACTAGTGACTCAACCCAAGTTGTTACAGGGCTTCCAGAGCATTTGTCGAACCAAGGCTTCCAAGAACTAGTAACTGAACCCACAACCAAAGGAACATGAGAAATAACCAGAAAACAAAAGGAAATAAACCCACAACACCATGACTATCCAGGAAATGGCAACGCTAAGCAAATCCATCGTCAATTCAGGAATTCCTCCATGCCAATGATAGATCATAACCAAGAAACCACATGAATATTCCATGCATGCCAAAACTAGTAAGGAAATCATACATGCCACTCGGTACTTGCAAGAAAAAACCATTGTAGTTGTTGATCCCAATGTCCTCTTACGATTTCCTTCTCTTTCTTTCCTTCTTGCTCCAAAACTCCAAGTATGCCACACTCCTCCAAGAGTGCTCCAAGAAAAAATCTAAGTGTCCAAGAGTATGAGAGAGAGAGAATAGAGAGAGAGCTCTAAAACTGAACTCACAAAAGTCTGTCAACTGATCCTCAGACGCCTTTATATTAATTAGGCCTCTATTTCTTCAATTTTCCATTATTTTCCTTCAATTTCCTCCTCACATGCAACCTATGATGTTTCACCTTTATTTTCTCCTAATTTCCATTATTTTCATAAATAAAATGCCAAGTAATGCCTCATGCCTTTCCAAATCCTTTGTCATTGCCTTTGCCAATTTCCATAACCACTAATTAGTCACAAGTGATCCCTATCGCTATATTTTTTCCTAACATTCAACTTGGAATACGTGTCCCATGACCATGATGATTATTTTTCCTTTATTAACTTTACTACATGAAATTTTCACCAGGGCTATTACAAAACCCTCCCCCTTGGGGGAACACCGTCCTTAGTGTTCAATGACAGCTACAACTAGCAACATATTGAAAAGAAAATCAGACTTCCCATGGAGCTTTATAACTTGGCTCGTTGCGGTATTTACAATTATCATCCTGCTGCAAAACAAACCAACATGACAACATAACCACATGAAAACCATAATAATATGACACTCATACCGCTTATTGAAACTTTATAACAAAACTCATGGCAATATTTACATCCATATACATATATACATATACCAAAACATTATACCAAAGCATATACGAAAAACATTCACTCAACCAACGAATTAAGAAGGATAGATAGCCTACATATGATCCACCATCTCCCATGTAGCTTCATCGGACCCAAAGTGCTTCCATTGCACTTTAACTTGCTAGATTGCTCAGTTACAGAGCATGAGCATCTTTCTCTACAAAATGCACTAACTTTCTTGTTGGAATTCTCCTTCTGGCACCACCTACAATATAAACCATTCAATCGCATGACCAACATCTTTAACATACTTCTTAAGTAATGACACATGGAAAACATCATGGACTTTCAATGTAGGAGGCAGTGCAATTCGATAGGCTACTGGTCCAATCCTCTCAAGAATCTTGAAAGGTACACAAAACTAAGGTGCCAACTTGGGACATGATCCAATCCTCGAGGAGCTCTTCTTAGGCTTGATGCACAAGTACACCTGGCATACAACACAACAAAATACATGTACTACACAAAGTACAACCTAATGAATACACATTTCATGATACCACAACTACACAATGCTCATACATAGCATGCACGACATGTACACAACACCACCTGCACACAACACAACATGTACGACATGCACACAATGCCACATGTACACCAGTACCATATGTACAACATGTACACAGTGCCACTTGTACACAACACCACTTGCACAATGTGTGCACAACATCACATGTATACGACACCACCTGCAGAATGTGTACACAGTGCCACATGTACACCACACCACATGTATAACGTTTATACAATACCACATGTACACAACACCACATGCATGACATGTACACGACACCACATGTACACAACGCTACATGCATGACATTTACACAACACCACCTGCACACAACACCATGTGGACAACATGTACACAACACCACATGTACAATCATGCAAACAACACCATATGTACATAGCACCACATGTACAACATGCACACAACACCATATGTACATAGCATTGCATATACAACATGTACATAGCACCATATGTGCATAGCACCGCATATCTAACATGCACACAACATCGCATATCCATCATGTGCATAGTACAATATGCACATAACACCGCATATCCAACATGTACATAGCACCATCTATGCCCAACACTACATATGCAATATACAAACAACACCATAAATACAACAGGAACACAACATCATAGGAACAAATTATACAACATATACGACAAATAGTACTGCACATCCAAACCACACTGTCTCTACCAAGCAACTTTACTTCCTGTGCCCCTTCGCCATCCATGCTTATCCTAGCATGTCGCGGATCATGTTGTTTTCATTTCGTTGATGTATCTCTTAGCATTACATGTCCATAACGTAAACATAGACATAGTATAAACACATAATATTGACTTATATCCACATGATATTGACCTCATAAATTTGTCAAGGCTACTCTTCCCACTCGATTCCCCATAAGACCAAGAACCTTTTCATGCCATTCACCTGCAAAAGAAATCATTCCTCCACAAGCATGATCCCTGATGACCCTGCGAGACAATGGCATACATACATACATATATATAAACATCAACATAATCATGATCACAACATAATTACCAGATAGCATAAGGTCAAGGTTAAGAGAACTCCTTTTATCCATGCAACGCATGCACAACACTGAGAAACAATTCCCAACATAGCTAAGGCATCTGATGCCTCAAGTCCATTTACTTTACCTTTCCTATTACCTTTCTCATGATTGTTCTGCCATCGTCCATTTACCCCAATGGACCCAACCAATCCAATTGATTGTCATACTCTTGCCTTCAGCCTTCAGTTTCTCTTACATGTGCCAAGCTTCATTTGGGCCTTACATCACCTATTTGGTTTCATTCAGCTCCTCCCGAGCTCCATTAACTTCCTCCTTCCCAACCAATTCCCAATACCCCTAAAACATAAAAGAGGTAAGACAAGACACAAATAAGAAGAAAACCATGGAGAACCAACAAAAATACAACACCACAAACAAAGTGGTATGGTCATACACTAGACATAAAAAAAAAACCCTCCAAATTAAGCAAAAACAATTCATAAAAGACCGAAAGTACAAAACTAGAAGCATACTCCATGACTCAATTCCATGGGTTCCCAATGCATCCAAGGGAAAGCTCAACCTGAGCCTTCTTCAAGTTTTCATGGAAACCTATTTTCCCATGCGCTCCCCTACATCATATGGGCATAACCACATAGTTGTCAATGTATAAATAAATATAACAATATACTAGTTACCTTACCTTGTTATGCCAAACACGTTTCCTTGCGATTGCTCACACATGTCAGTCACATGTTCCAAAGATCAAGACATCATATCTAATAACTGAAATCAACCTTTACCAAGACTATCAACCATGTCATAATCAACAGTCATCTCATAGTCATAAATCATAACACTACAACTAGCACTCACTTGCACTCAAGTATATATCAATTGTCTCGACACATAATGTGTTAGTACAACCATCTTAAAGCAAAATCATCCCTTCAGGAAATCTTATAAACACACTCATATCATGCAATTAATCAAGCACTCAATCAACTTGTAAACATACCATGCTAGATAAATCAAATTGGTGGCATAATCAAACTCATACCTCAATGTATCTCAGGGGAGACTATCACATCTGCACAAGTTAATCTATATTAATATGACACAACATCACAAGTATATAATATCATACCTCAATGTCACAACCATAACCATCTACACATACCAATCCACATCAACACGATACATATAACATCAATATATTAATGCAATAACCCTATTAATTAAGTTAACTAGCATATGACAACAACAAGTTAACATATAACATACTCATCAACAACATATAACATAATCATCAAATTAACTATCATATAAAAATCAACAAGTTAACATATAACATACTTATTAATAACATATAACATAATCATCAAGTTAACTAATGTAGAAGAACAACAAAAATGCATATAACAACAAATTACTATCATTCATGACTATTTGGCACGAGCATATGACCACACTGATTCACTAGCATCTACCATGCATGTACCCACAACAACAATAAAATCACAAACATGTATACAACCCTAATGCATATAACAATCCATTAACTAACATATTTGCATGCCAAACATACATTACATGTATGACGATCTGCTCTTACCCCAAAGTCTAGTGTTGCAATCTCGCTCTAGTTATATGCATCTCCTACTCTATCTTCGCCCACACAGTAACATCATAACATACCAATAGAATCATGATGACCTAATTTCATACAATGACCTCACAATGCATGTCTGACCTATTATACATGCATAATTATAACCATGACAATACATGCATAACAACATACAAACATTGACATGCATAACAAATGCATATACATCCCACATGTATTCATGACTCACACATACCAACAACAACATAGTCAACTCCTACATGGAAACACAATTGTAACAATGGCTACCACCATGCATGCATAACAAGCACATATACATCGTTCATGCATGCATGACAAATAGATTACGCCCATCCAATCTAAGTGTTGAACCATGCTTTGATACCACTCGGTAACCCCCTCCTACCACATTTACCCAATCTAACCGATTTTCTTAGGTAAACATGTGACGAGATGCTACTACGATCTGATTCAACTCCCCGTGTATAGTTAAAGAAGTGAAACTGACACATGACAGCCAGTCCGAATTTTTGCATGTCACAGAAGCTACAGGAGCCAAACAACCCTTATAGGTGATCAACCTTTAAGACAACTTGAAACTTCACATCCCTATAGCCTCAGTCACTCCCATGACATGGGCATGCATGCGACTAGGGCCTTCCAGTCACTCTCACAACAAGGACATGCAAGCGAATGGGGTCTTTTTTAGCTAGTTCAAAGCCAACGATCCCAAATTATGTGCCACTTTTTCAGGGCCAGGTCTTAGGCCACTACCCAAAACTTCATGGAACTTCCAGAAATGAAAAGTAACATCGAAAAAATGATACAAATGAAAATACTTGAACAAGGACTTGACTGGACCCCTACTAGCCATGATAGGAATTTCGTCAAATATGTCACAAATATGCATTCTATAGGTCATAACAACAAATCTGAGCATAAGGGTCTCATACTTATCTAAGAATCGCTAAGAAACATCCATGCCTTATCACATTAGCAGTGTTATCATCTATTGGTCACATATTCATTGTTCATTCATTTATAAAACAATACATCATGAGATCCATACATCATCATTACCATAAAACATGTTCATAACTAACATATAACCAACAAAAATAGCAAGGATATAACAGCCATAAAAGCCACATATAAACAAGTATATTTACCCATCAAATACAAGAGGAAAGAAGCTCTTATTAACATACAAAAAATGTAACCAGGTCTGGGACTTCCATGAACCACCCAACCATAGACTAGGTTGAACCAAATCTCTCTTTCGGCTAGTCACCCCCGTGCCATATTCTAAGCATGAATGTGGGATCTCATGGAACACATCCAATAAAACCAAACTAGGGCTTCCAGAGGCCAAACCACCTCAACCGTCAACCAATTATTCCACCTCATGGTCGGACATCACTAACCATCATTAGTTTGGTCTCTAGCCAAGCTGTATAGGGCTAAAGAGTGTTTGTTCCAACCAAGGATTCCAGGACTAGTAACTTAACCCACAACTGTTGTTGGATTAAATAGAGTTTGTCCAACCAGAGTTTCGAGGACTAGTAACTCAACCCACCAAGGGCTTCTAGACCATTTGTCCAACCAAGGCTTCCAGGACTAGTAATTCAACCCAAGTTGTTACAAGGCTTCTAGAGTGTTTGTCCAACCAAGGCTTCCAAGAACTAGTAACTCAACCCACAACCAAAGGAACATGAGAATCAACTAGAAATAAAAAGGAAAGAAACCAACAACACCATGGCTATCTAGGAAATGACAAGACTAAGAAAATTCACCATCAATGCAGGCATTCCTCCATGCCAATGATAGATCATAACCAAGAAACGAAATGCATATGTCATCATGCCAAAAATAGCAAGGAAATCATACATGCCACTTGATCGCTGCAAGCAAAACCCGTTGTAGCTATTGATCCCAATGTCCTCTTGTGATTTTCTACTCTTTCTTTCATTCTTGCTCCAAAACTCCAAGTATGCCACACTCCTGCAAGAGTGCTCCAAGAAAACTCTATGTGTCCAAGAGTACGAGAGAGAGAGAGAATAGAGAGAGAGCTCCAAAACTAAATTGACAAAAGTCTGTCAACTAATCCTCATAAGCCTTTTTATTAATGAGCCCTCTATTTCTTCAATTTTCCATTATTTTCCTTCAATTTCCTCCTCACATGCAACTAGTGACCTTTCACGTTCTTTTTCTCCTAATTTCCATCATTTTCGTAAATAAATTGCCAATTAATGCCTCGTATCTTTCCAAAGCCTTTACCCATTTCCATAACCATTAATTAATCAAAAGTGATCCCCATCACTATGTTTTTCCCAATATTCAACTTGGAATACGTGTCCCATGACCATGGTGATTATTTTTCCTTTATTAACTTTGTTACATGATATTTTCACTAGGGCTATTACAATTCCTATCTTTTATGGGTTAATTTCCTCATGAATTATGCAAGGAATAGGAGGTTGGAGGACCAAATAATTAGCTAAGTGTTGGCCAAAGTTTGTCATTCAACAGAGCGAACAATTATTCTTTTGTAGGATGTGCTAAGATCCGGAGCAAGCAATTGTAATAGTTTCTTTATTCAATTGATTAATGCAAAGAGGCTTGAGGGGTTTTTCCCAGTTGGTTTCCCCTATAAATCACCATGTACTTGTGGTTTTGCTTGTTGCATGTTTTTCTAAATTGTGATTTCCATTCTACATATTAGTAGAGTAGAATTGTGTCTCTTGTTTTCAATTTGAAATCTTGAGCAATTGCAATTTCTATAAAATTTATACATGGTATAAGAGCCTAGAAATCACATTAGAGACAATATTGCAAACTTATCTCTCAGAAATTTTGAATTTGCAGCTTTAGTGCAACAATTTTTCTTCAAGATCGAGAGAATGTCTTTCAACAAACTGATATTGAAGTATGCCCTGGAGGGTAACTCAAATTTCATAGCTTGGAAGGATCGACTGGATGCAATGCTTAATGATAATAATGTGTTAGAATATGTTAAAATTAATATTGCAAAACCTCCATAGTCAGATGCACAACAGTTAACCCAATGGAAGAAGGATGTTGCAAAGGCCACGAGAATTCTTCTGGAAGGTGTGAGATACCATGTGGTCTCAAATCTCCATGGAAAAGAGACACCATTTTCTATGTGGAAGACACTAACTGAGATATTCGAAAATAATGGTGACTATAGAAAATTGGACCTGAAAGACAAACTTCAAAACATAAGAATGCAGAAAAATTATACTATTCCACAATATCTCTCCAAGTTTACACAAGTTTGAGATGAGCTTGGATGGGTTGGGGTGAATGTTATAGAAGATGACCTAGTGAGCCTAGCTCTTCTAGTCCTTCCAAAATCTTGACATAGCTACCAAGACTCTATGAATGGAAGTGAAAAATTACCGAATTGGGAAAGGTTTTGGTCTGATTTGGTTCAAGAAGGGTTCAGGAGAAATAACAGAGACAGAATATCATCCAAAGTTGAGGATGAAGAGAAAATTTCCTTGGTTGGGAAGGAGAATAAGGGAAAAGGAAATAAGACCCAAAGAAAACCTAAATTTAGCCAAAATAATGGCAAGAATAAATACTTGAGCAGGATAAAATGATTCCACTACCACGAATATGGGCACCGTGCAACAAAATGTTTGCACAAGAAGTCTACCAAGAAGAATTTAGGAGGAGTAGGAGGTGAAGCACTAGCTTCACAATTCAAATTAGATTTCACCCTAATAGCATGCATGGACGACATTATTATGGAGAGTGTGTGGTACCTTGATTCTGGTGCCTCATTCCATATGACAGGGTGCAAGGAGTTTTCAAGTAGTCTTGAGGATAAGGATATTCAGATGCATATCAAAATGGAAGATGACAGAAGGTACAATGGTATAGGAATTGACATTATGACCTTTGAGAGGGAAAAATCCTCTCCTCTTCACCTCAAAGATGTTATGTTTGTACATTGACTAAATTGGAGGATAGAGGTTATGCCGTTATTTTCAGTAAATGGAAAGCCTTTCTAAGACACATAGCTACCAGGAAAGTGAAGCAAATCAGGGTTCAAGTGAAGAACCTATATAAACTTGAGGTGGGGGATTTCATTGCATTGAGCATTAAGGTTGAAAAAATGTAGAGTAAAGATGTTGGAGAAATCTAGCACATGATATTGGGTCATCTACACCATGATTCCTTAAAAATCATGCAAAAAATTACCATTGGTCTCCCCTAAGGGCTCTCTTGACCAGTGGGATGTCTACAAGGCTTACACATTTGGGAAATATGTCAAATCCACTTTCCATGACCGAGATAGAAAAGTAGATGCCAACTTGGAGTGAGTCCACTTTAATGTTTGTGGACCCTTTTCTACAAATTCCACAATAAAACATAAGTACTATGTTATTTTTATTGATGATTTCTCTAGAAAATGTTGGATCTTCTTCATGTGGAAGAAGGATAAAGTTTTCTCAATTTTTTTTGAATTCGAGGCCTTGGGTGGGAAGGAGGCTGGCAAGAAATTGAAGGCTCTCAGGAGCAAAAATGGAGGTGAATTTGTTTCATATGCCTTCAGGTATTTTTGTGCCAAAGAAGGTATTAGAAGAGAACTTATAGCACCCCATAAACCACAACAAAATGGGGTAGATGAGAGGAATAATGAGAGCGTGATGGGAGAAATAAGACCCATGTTTCATGATCAGGGGTTTCCATTGCATCTATGGGAATAGGCATGCAATTCAACAATCTACTTGTAGAAATGGAGTCCTCATAGAATACTTGAGATGATCACACCAGAGGAAGCTTTCTTTGGGAGAAATATTGATGTGTCCCATTTCCAAATTTTTGGAACTTTAGTTTATTGTTAGGTCTCTAAGAATTTGATGAAGAAACTTGAGCCTACAACAAGTTTTAAAGTTTTTGTAGGATACGTCGAAACTCCACACAATTACTAGGTATATTTACCTTCACTGAGGATGATAGTGGCAAGGAGAGATTGTAAGTTCGATGAAGAGAATGTTATGAAATGCTCTCTGGAATGAGAGCTAATTATCCCACCAGAGTAAGAGCTTCTAGCTCCAAAGGAGGAGCCTTAGGATGCGCTTCAAGAGGTTGTGGAGTAGCCACATGTAGTGGAGTAGATAGGAGGCAGAGTGGAGGCACCCACTCAACCAAAATCTTCCAGAGAGGGGAGAAAGAGAACCAGAGAAGATGATAGATTTTTGCAGGAAGCTAGGGAGAATGTGGGAGCACCTACATCACAACGTAGGGAAAGAAGGTCACCTAATAGGTACACTGGTTACATGCCTCTCATGGCAGAGCTCATTGAGACAAATCCTTATTCATTTGAGGAAGAAATTTCTCAACCTGTTTGGGTTGATGCCATGGTGGAAGAATAGGAGTCCATCATGAAGAACAGTGTATGGGAGCTAGTGTTGAGTCTAGAAGGGAAATTAGTGGTTGGTTCCAAATGGATCTACAAAGTGAAGCATGCAACTGATGGGAGCATCGAGAAGTACAAGGACATATTTGTGTCTAAAGGATTCTCTTAGGTAGAGGGAGTGGAATCATGAGGAAAGTTTTGCACCAATTGCAAGATATTTCTCAATCTGATCCATTCTAGCATTGGTTGCACACATGGGGTGAAAAATCCACCAGATGGATGTGAAGACAACCTTTCTCAACATTGTTTTTGAGGAGGAAATTTACATAGAGCAACTAGAAGGATTTGAGACATATGATCAGGAGTCACATGTGTACAGACTTAAGAGAGCATTGTCTGGTCTCAAACAGGTGCCCCGAGCATGGTACACTTGGATCGACATTTATCTCAGTGGATTGGGCTTCACCAAAAGTGAAGCAACTGTGAACCTCTATCACATTATGGTAGATGGTAAGTTGCTTATTCTTTTTTTGTTTGTTGATGATTTAATATTGACAGATGATGAGCAGTTGATCTTCTCTTGCAAAGAGGATCTTGCAAGGGAACTTTAGATGAAATCCATGGGCTTAATGCATTGCTTCCTCAGGTTGGAAGTGTGGAAAATTGATGGTGAATTGTATGTGTCTTAGGGGAAGTATGCCTATGAAATACTTCAGAGATTTCACATGTAGAATTGTAAGTCCATGGACACACCTCTAGCTACAAATTAGAGGAAGGAGAATGCCACTTTAGGTGAAGAGGTTGATGCTACCATTTACAAGAAGCTTGTGGGTTCTTTGATGTATCTTGTGGACACAAGACCATACATTTGCTATGCAGTAAACTAGCTTAGTCAAGCTATGGTGAGGTCTACCAAGTTGTTTTGGAAGGAAACAAAGCATATGTTATGGTACATGAGAGGTAATACCGAGTATGGATTATGGTACAGGAGGATAGAGGTAGTGAAGCTCCAAGGCTTCATTGATACATATTGGGCATGGATTCCATCAGACATGAAAAGTACTTCAAGTGCTATATTCAGTGTTGGGTTCGCAACTATTTCTTGGTACAATAGGAAGCAAAGGTTTTTGGCACTCACCTTAGCAGAGGCTGAATACATGGCTTCAATTCAAGCAACATGTGAGGCCATATGGATGAGGAAAATACTTGTGGGTCTTTTCAATCAGGAGATGGATACGAAAGTGATATATTGTGATAATTAGAGTTGTATTAGACTCTCTCAGAATCTGGTATTTCATGACAGGTCCAAGCACATTGAAATCTAGTATCATCATTTGTGGGACTGTGTGCAAAGGATAATTATGTTGCTACAATACATTCCAACTAAGGAGTAAGATGCTGACATCTTTACAAAGGAAATTTCAAGAGGTAAATTCGAATTCCATAGGTGTAGGACAGGGGTGGTGACAAATATCTTTCTTGCTAAGAGGGATTGTTAAAAAATGTAGCAAGAAAGGCTCAATTTGACTTTAGGCTTAGTCAAATTGAGTAAATCAAATTTCCACATCCGCAAGACAATTTGGAGGTAGTTAATTAGTATGACATGGCTCTTGTCACTCTTAGCTCAGTAAATTCGAGTTAGAGGGCTTGGATTTCAGTTATGCATATGTGATTGATAAATTTTAGCAATCTAGTTTAGTTATTTTCAGTTGTAGTCAGTTAACTAACCTCTAACTATTGATAGAGTCAGTTGAATGTTAGTTATGCAGTGGGTCTAACTCAGAGATCTGTCAGTTAACTGATCAATTAGCCCAAAATAGCTAATTCATGCAAGGAATTCGAATTCCTAACTTGAAGTGGAGATGACAAGGTTTTGTAACATGAGTTGTATACTAGTTTGAGTGTATAGGTATTGCATGAGTTCAGGTGATCCATCCTTTGTAATCACGCAAGAAATTAGGAGGAAATTCCTATATTTTAGGGGCTAATTTCCTCTAGAATTGCGCAAGGAAATAGGAGGCTAGAGGAGAAAATAATTAGGTATGTCTTGGACAAAGTTTGTCATTCAGTAGAGAGAACAACTATTCTTTTGAAAGTTATTTTGAGAAGTTGTAATTTATATCAAATTTATACATGGTATTAGAGCCCTGAAATCACATTAGAACTAGCATTTTGAATTTATCTCTTAGAAATTTCAAATTTGTAGCTTTAGTGCAACAATTTTTCTTAAGGGTCAAGAGAATGTTTTTTAACAAACTGAGATTGGAGTATGCTCTAGAGGGTATCTCAAATTTCATATCTCGGAAGGATCAAATGGAAGTCGTGCTTGATGATAATGGTGCGTTAAAACATGTTAAAACCAATATTGCAAAACATCCATAGTCAAATGCACATCAGTTAACCCAGTGGAAGAAGGATGTTGCAAAGGCCAGGAAAATTATTTTGGAAGGTGTGAGAGACCATGTAGTCTCATATATTTATGGAAAAAAGACACCATTTTCTATGTAGAAGACACTGATTGAGCTATTCAAAAATAGCAATGACCATAGAATATTATCCCTGAAAGACAAACTTCAAAACATAGGAATGCAAAAGAATGATACTATTCCACAACATCTCTACAGTTTTACACAAGTTCGAGATGAGCTTGGAGTGGTTGGGGTGAATGTTGCAAAAGATGATTTGGTGAGCCTAGATCTTCTAGGCCTTCCAAAATCTAGGCACAATTACCAGGACTCTGTGAATGGAAGGGAAAAAATACCGAATTGGGAAAGGTTGTGGTTTGATTTGGTTCAAGAAGAGTTTAGGAGAAATAGCAGAGATGGAACATCATCCAAAGCTGAGGATGAAGATAATTTTTCCTTGGTTGGGAAGGGGAAGAAGAGCAAAGGAAACAAGACCCAAAGAAAACATGAATCCCACCAAAATAATGGAAAGAAGAAAGACTTGAGAAAGATAAAATGCTTCCACTACCATAAATATGGGCACTATGCAAAAAAATGTCCACATAAGAAGCCTACCAAGAAGCCTTCAGGAGGAGTAGAAGGTGAAGCATTGTCTTCACAATTCGAATTATACTTCACCCTAATAGCATGCATGGAAAACATTGTTATGGGGAGTGTGTGGTACCTTGATTTCAGTGCCTCGTTCCATATGACTGGATGCAAGGAGTTTTTCAGTAACCTGGAGGAGAAGGATGTTTAGATGCATATTGAAATGGGGGATGATGGGAGGTACAATGCTACAAGAATTGGTATTGTCACCTTTGAGAGGGAGAAATCATCTCATCTTCTCCTCAAAGATGTCATGTTTGTACATGGGATGAAGAAGAACCTGATCTTTGTAGTAGTATTGGAGGAAATAGGTTATGATGTTATTTTCAATAAAGGGAAATCCTTCTCGAGACACATAGCTACCAAGAAAGTGAAACAGATAGAGGTTCGAGTGAAGAACCTATAAATAATCAAGGTGGGAGATTGCACTACATTGAGCAGTAAGGTTGAAAAGAGTAGAGTCGGGATGTTGGATAACTTTAGCATAGGATACTGGGTCAACTACACCATGGAGCCTTAAAAAGCATGCAATAAATTACTGTCGGTCTCCCTAAAGGCTCCCTTGACCAATGGGATGTCTGCAAAGGTTTTACATTGGCGAAATATGTCAAATACACTTTCCATGATCAAGATAACATAGCAGATGCAATCTTGGAGTGAGTCCACTCTGATGGTTATGGGCCCTTTTCTACAACCTCCACAACAAAATATAAGTACTATGTTATTTTTATTGATGACTTCTATAAATTGTTGGATCTTCTTCATGCAGAAGAAGGATGAAGTTTTTTCAAAATTTGTTGAATTCAAGGCCTTGATTAAGAAGGAGATTGGGAAGAAAGTGAAGGCTCAGGAGAAATAATGGAGGTGAATTTTTTTTCGCATGCCTTCAAGGATTTATGTGCCAAAGAAGATATTCGAAGAGAAATGATAACATCCCATAACCCACAACAAAATGGGGTAGATGAGAGGAAGAACATGATCATAATGGGAGAAACCGGATCCATGTTGCATGACCAGGGGTTTCCATTGCATCGATAGGAAGAATCGCAAAACAAAGAAGTCTACTTACAGAACCAAAGTTATCATAGAATACTTGGCATGATCACACTAGAGGAAGCTTTCACTGGGAGAAATCCTAATGTATCTCTTTTTCAAACTTTTGGAGCTCCATTTTATTGTCATGTCTCAAAGGTTTCGAGGAAGAAACTTGAACCTACATCAGAGTTGGGAGTTTTTGTAGGATACACCTAAACTCTACACAATTACTAGGTGTATTTTCCTTCATTGAGGATGATAGTTGCATGGAGATATGTCAAGTTCGATGAGGAGAAGGCTATGATATTCTCTCTGGAAAGAGAGCTAAGTATCCCACTGGAGAAGGAACTTGTAGTTCCAAAGGAGGAGACACAGGATTAGCTTCAGGAGGTTGTGGAGTAGCCACATGCAATGGAGTAGACAAGAGGCAGAGTGGAGGTACCCACTCAACCAGAATCTTCCAGAGAGGGGAGAATGAAAACCAAAGAAGCTGATAGATTATTGTAGGATGCTAGGGAGAATTTGGGATCTCATACATCATAGTGCAAGCAGAGGAGGTCAACTGATAGGTACACTGCTTACATGGATCTCATGAAAGAGCTCATTGAGACTAAGCCTTCTTCATTTGAGGAAGAAGTTTCTCAACATGTCTGGGTTGATTCCATGGTGGAATAATATGAATCCATCATGAAGAACAATGTATGGGAGGTGGTGCTCATTCCAAAAGGGAAATCAATGGTTGGTTCCAGATGGATCTATAAAGTGAAGCATGCAACTGATGGGAGAATTGAGAAGTAAAAGGTCATATTTATGGCCAAAGGATTCTCTCACATAGAGGGAGTGTACTATGAGGAAAATTTTGTACCATTTGCATGATATTGCTCAATCAGATCCATTCCAGCATTGGTTGCGCATATGGGGTGGAAAATACACTAGACGGATGTGAAGAACATTGTTCTCAATGATGTGTTGAGGAGGAAATTTACACATAAAAACCATAAGTATTTGAGACATATGATTAGGAGTCACATGTGTGCAGACATAAGAGAGCATTGCATGGTATCAAATAGGAGCCCCGAGAATGGTAAACTTAGATCGACAGTTATGTCAGTGGATTGGGATTCACCAAAAGTGAAGCAGATGCAAACCATTATCACAGTGTGGTAGATGGTAATTTGCTTATTCTTGTTTTTTATGTCGACGATTTAATATTAACAGGTGATGAACAACTTATCTGCTCTTGCAAAGAGGATTTTTT
This sequence comes from Pinus taeda, assembly GCA_000404065.3. NCBI lineage: Eukaryota > Viridiplantae > Streptophyta > Pinopsida > Pinales > Pinaceae > Pinus > Pinus taeda. Next base: position 84,509 of record APFE030979225.1, read on the forward strand.
AAGGGAATTTGAGATGAAAGACATCCACTTAATGCATTAATTCATCGGGATGGAAGTATGGAAAGGTGCTGGTGAATTTTTTGTGACTTAGGGGAAGTATGTCTCTAAAATACTTCAAATATTTCACATGGATAATTGTAAGCCCATGTACACACCTCTATCTACCAACTGGAGGAAGGAGAATGCCACTTCAAGTGAAGAGGTTGACTACCATTTATAGGCAACTTGTGGGGTCCTTGATGTATCTTGTGAACATAAGACCCGACATGTGCTATGCTGTAAACCAACTTAGTCAAGCTACAGTGAGGCCTACCAAGTTGTTTTGGAAGGCAACATAGCATGTGTTATGGTACCTCAGAGGCACTACTGAGTATGGATTATGGTACTAGAGGACACAGGGATCAAAATATCAAAGGCTTCATCGATGCAGATTAGGAAAGGAGTCCATCAGGGAGGAAAAGTACTCCAAGTGTTATCATTAGTGTTGGGTCCGCAACTATTTCCTAGTATAGCAGGAAGCAGAGTCTGTGGCTCTCAGCTCAGCAGAGGCTAAATACATGGTTGCAAGTCAAGCACCATATGAGGCCATATTGATGAGGAGAATACTTATGGGTATTTTCAGTTAGGAGATGAATTCGACGGTCATATATTTTGATAATCAGAGTTACATTAAGCTATATGAGAATATGATATTTCATGACAGGTCCAAGCAAATTGATATCTGGTATCATCATTTGTGGGACTGTGTGCAGAGGATAATTATGTTGCTACAATACATTCCAACTGAGGAGCAAGATGTTCACATCCTGACAAAGGAATTTTCAAGAGGTAAATTCAAATTCCATAGGTGCAAGATAGGGGTGGTGAAAAATACCTTTCCTACTAAGAGGGAGTGTTAAAAAATGTAGCGAGAAAGGCTCAATTTGACTTTAGCCTTAGTGAAATTGAGTAAATCAAATTTCCACATTAGATGAACAACTTGGAGGCTATTAAATAATGTGACATAGCTCTTGTCACTCAATCAGCTCAGTAAATTCAAGTTAGAGGGCTTGGAGTTCAGTTATGCATGTGTGGTTGCTAAATTTTAGTAATCTAGTTTAGTTATTTTCAGTTGCATTCAATTAACTAACCTTTAACTATTGATAGAGTCAGTTGAAGCTCATTTATGTAGTGGGACAATAGTCTAACTCTGAGATCTGTCATTTAACTGATCAATCAACCCAAAATAGTTAGTGCATGCAAGGAATTTGAATTCCTCAAATGAAGTGGATATGACAAGGCAATGCAACATGAATTGTATACTAGTTTGAGTGTACAATTTGAGTAAACTAGTTTGAGTTGTATGCTAGTTTGAATGTACTAGTTTGAGTGATCCATCCTTCAGAATTGCACAAGAAAATAGGAGGAAATTCCTATATTTTAGGGGATAATTTCCTCAGGATTTGCGCAAGGAAATAAGAGATTGGAGGTGAAAATAATTAGCTAAGTGTTGGCCAGAGTTTGTCATTCAACACAGAGAATAATTATTCTTTTGCAGGTTATGCTCAAAGTTGGTGCAAGCAATTGTAATAGTTTCTCTATTCAACTGATTATTTCAAATAGTCTTGAAGGGTTTTTCCCAGTTGGGTTCCTCTAGAAATCATTATGTGCTTGTGGTTTTTCTTGTTGCATGTCTATGCATGTTGTTCTAAGTTGTGATTTCCATTCCGTAGATCAATAGACTAGAATTGTGTCTCTTTATTTTCAATTTGAAATATTGAGAAGTTGCAATTTCTATCAAATTTCTATATGGTATCAAAGCCCTGAAATCACATTAGAACCAGTGTTTCGAACTTGTCTCTTAGGAATTTCAAATTTGTAGCTCCAATGCAGCAGTTTTTCTTCAGGATCAGGAGAAATTTAGATTTTAGAATTTTGTGATCCATATCGTTATCAAAATGTATTTCAGAATAATCACATCATTGTTTTTGAGTCAACGTTTCGAACCATCTATTGTGGTTCATCCTCAGGATACAGATGAATTGAGATTGGTGTATGACCTGGAGGGTAGCTTGAATTTCATAACCTAGAAGGATCAAATGGAAACAGTTCTTGAAGATAATGGTGTGTTAGAATATGTTAAAACTGATATTGTAAAACATCCATATTCAGATGCACAAGAGTTAACCCAGTGGAAGAAGGATGTTGCAAAGGCCATGAAAATTATTCTAGAAGGTGTGAGAGACCATGAGGTCTTAAATATCCATGGAAAAGGGACACCATTTGCTACGGTAACACACTGACTGAGTCATTTTAAAATAACAGTGACCATAGAAAATTGGCCCTGAAAGACAAACTTCGAAACATAAGAGTGTAGAAGAATGATACTATTCCACAATATCTCTCTAGGTTTACACAAGTTCAAGATGAGCTTGGAGGGGTTAGGGTGAATGTTTCAAAAGACGGTCTGGTGTGCCTAACTCTTCTAGGCCTTCCAAAATCCTAGCACAACTACCAGGACTCTGTGAATGGAAGGGGAAAATTACCAGATTGGGAAAGGTTGTGGTCTAATTTGGTTCAAGAAGAGTTCAGAAGAAATAACAAATATGGAAAATCATCCAAAGCTGAGAATGAATATAATTTTGCCTTGGTTGGGAAGGGGAAGAATGGCAAAGGAAAGAATACCCAAATCAAATATGAAGAAATAATGGCAAGAAGAAAGAATTGAGCAAGATAAAATGCTTCCCTGCAACGAATACGATCACTATGAAACAAAATGTCCACACAAGAAGTCTACCAAGAAGCCTTCAGGAGGAGCAGGAAATGAAGCACTAGCTTCACAAACTGAATTAGACTTCACCCTAATAGCATGCGTGACCAACACTATTATGGGGAGTGTGTGGTACCTTGATTATGGTGCCTCGTTCCATATGACAAGGTGCTTGGAGTTTTTTAGTAGCTTGAAGGAGAAGGATATTCAGATGCATATCAAAATGGGGGATGATGGGAGGTACATTGCTACAAGAATTAGTATTGTCACCTTTGAGAGGGAGAAAGTCTCTCCTCTTTGCCTCAAAGATGTTATGTTTATACTTGGGCTAGAGAAGAACTTGATCTTTGTAGTAGTGTTGGAGGATAGAGGCTATGATATTATTTTTAGTAAAGGGAGAGTCTTTCTCAGACACATAGGTATGGGGAAAGTGAAGCAGATCAGGGTTCGATTGAAGAATCTATACAAAATTAAGGTGGGAGATTGCACTGCATTGAACAGGAAGGATGAAAAAGTGTAGACTCAAGATTTTGGAGAACTCGGGCACAGTATATTGGGTCATCTACACTACGATGCCTTAAAAATCATGCAACAAATTACCATTGGTCTCCCTAAAGGCTCCCTTGACCAACGAGATGTTTGCAAGGGTTCTAAATTGGGGAAATATGCAAATCCACTTTCCATGACTGAGATAGCAGAGTAGATGCAATCATGGAGTGGATCCACTCTGATGTTTGTAGATGATTTTCTACAGCCTCCACAACAAAACATAAGTACTATGTTATTTTTAATGACGATTTCTCTAGAAAATTCTAGATCTTCTTCATGTGGAATAAGGATGAAGTTTTCTCAAAATTTGTTGAATTCAAGACATTGTTTGAGAAGGAGATTGGGAAGAAAGTGAAGGCTCTCGAGAGTGACAATGGAGGTGAATTTTGTTTGCATTCCTTCAAGGATTTCTGTGCCACGGAAGGTATTCGAGGAGAATTGATAACACCCCATAACTCACAACAGAATTCGGTAGCTGAGAGGAAGAGAAGTAGCATAGTGGGAGTAGAAAGAGCCATGTTGCATGATCAGGGGCTGCCATTGCATCTATGGGAAGAAGCATGCAACACAACATTCTCCTTGTAGAACCATTGTCCTCATAGAATACTTGGCATTATCATACTAGAGGAAGCTTTCTCTAGGATAAAGCCTGATGTGTCTCATTTCCGAATTTTTGGAGCTTCAGATTATTTTCATGTATCCAAGGATTTGAGTAAGAAACTTAAGCCTAAAGTAGAGTTGGGAGTTTTTGTAGGATATACTGAAACTCCACATAATTACTAGGTGTATTTACCTTCACTGAGGATGACATTTGTAAGGAGAGATTTCAATTTCGATGAGGAGAAGGTTATGGGATGCTCTCTGGAATTAGAGTTGAGTATCCCATTGAAGCAAGAGCTTCTAGCTACAAAGGGGGAGCCTCAAAATTAGCTTCAAGAGGTTGTGGAGCATCCAAATGTAGTGGAGTAGATAGGAGGCAGAGTGGAGGCACCCACTCTACCACAATATTCCACAGAGTGGAGAAAGAGAACTAAATAAGTTGATAGATTATTGTAGGATGATAGAGAGAATGTGGGAGACCCTAGATCATAGTGCATACAAAGGAGGTCACCTGATAAGTAGAATGGTTACATGGTTCTTGTTGTACCTTAAGAAACCAATTTCCTAGCTTTAGAGAAATTGTGCTTAAGACATTAATAATCATTGTTTGTTGTCACTTATGTGTCACTTTATTGTTTGTTGTATTCTCAAATGAAGGACTTGGAAAACTTGGTCTTTAACCCTTAATACATATGTGACCGAAAAATCTCATAATTCCATTTTGTTGTTAGATATAAATGTTGAATGAAGAAAGCTTGAAGGAGAAGTTAAAGATAATATGTTGCTTAACACATAAACTATTATCCGTCACTTAGAAGAATTATGAAAATAAGAACCGAATCATAGACAATATGCTGCTTAACATAGAAACTACTATCTGTGACCCTTGGAGAAGTTAAAGATAATATGGATCCTTACACAGAAACTATTATCTATAACTTAGAAAGGAAGGTGAAAAATTCAAGTGGAGTGCTCTTTTAAATAATTTTAACTTTATCTACATAAGCAAATAAAGACCTGCAACTTCATTACTATACTTGAAAGAAGAAAACATAAGATGACACATGATAGAGAAGTTACAAAATTATACCCAACAATTCATGGAAACTTCTAATTCTTTCATTAATCAATAGTTATATTGAGAATACAGTGGCCCAGTCTCCGGGTTCTCCAAAATTCAAACCACCCCCCCTTCTCTGTAAATTTTCCTCTTTTTATACATTATGAAACAGTTGCTGATCTCTGAAACTGCCAAACTACTAAAATTGTTTCTCTAACTACCTGAAGTAAGAATGATCACAAAATATTACACAGAGGGTAAAGACATCTCAAAGAACATAAAATAATAGAAAATAACTGAACATGACAATGACTATTGGCCTTTCGACTATGTTAATCTGCTGCCGAGTTCCTCTGTATATGCCTTAATAATAATTAATATTCTTTAATCATAATAAATTGTGTTTGACTTGTGCATATCCTGGGCTTACGTATGTATCAGATGCATTTTGATTGGCCAAAACACCAAAAAATACACCCAATTGCCTTCCTCTTCAGATTCGGTTTTAACATTAATTTTTCCGTTTACACAATGAAATCAACATAAAACAAGCAAAGTGTAACTGAAAGGAATTAACTCTATTTAATAAATCTATTGGATCCGCCTGTTTAGTGCTCCGTTGAATTCCCATCAGAAATCACAATCGACTCTTTCCATTGTTATATCAACCCAATCCTTAATAAACTGTGACAAGACGGACGCGCAGGAGTTATAAAACATATCATATAAACTATCAGGTTTGGGATCTTTATTGCTAATCGCGACGGCGGGACCATATACATATACAAAGGTGCTTTGCGATATGACAGACGTGCCGGAGTTATAAAACATAATATATACCATATCGGGTCCGACCATTGCATATCGCAAAGTGTTATGCAATGATCGTGGACTCGCTGGGGCTTATAAAACATAATATATATATGTTGTGGGTCCGTTCCATCGCATATCGCAATCGGCGGAACCAAAAGTCTATACATAATGCGCTATGCTATACAACGGACCCACTGGAAATATTAAAATGTAATATATAAAATATCGGATCCGCCTATCGCAAACCGCAATCGGCGGAACCAACACCCATTGCTTTACGGACCTGCAGAGACTTTTAAACACAATGTATATATGTTTCGGGACTAGCCCGCAATCACAAATCGCAATTGGCGCTATCAGTGGAACCAATCATCCATAACGTTGTGGACCCGCCGAAATTTATAAAACACTATATAATATTATATATATAATATATATATAATATATATATATATATATAGTATTATATATATATATATATATATATATATATTATAATATATATATATATATATATATATATATATATATATATATATTTTAGGTCCAGATCTTAACCACTTAAACACTTATTTCTTTTGGGAATCCGATATATTACTTTGTTTCTTTCTTGTTTCAATATGCAGCTATCACACACACACACACACACATACACATATATATCGGGTCTAGCTCCGTATAACCATTTATATAGCGATTTGATTTGTTCGTATATCAACCTTGGCTACATCGGGACTGATCCTTTTACAATTCTTTCTTTTGCGATTTCAGTGTATAATAAACAAAACAGTTCATTTCCCTTAGACTCTGTGGATGTAAAGAAAATAAGAGAGCTTCATTAAGGTTGAACCCCTGCAATGATTTTTAGACCACGCGTTATGATAAAAGTGATAAATAAGCTTAAACACAATATAAGCTACAACATCTGGCTCCAATTGGGGATATTGCTTTTGCCACAGAAGCACTAAGAACCATAGATTAGTGCCTTATCCATTGGGCATGGAGTCATATATTGCTTCGCCAAGCTGAACTGTGTGAAAATTTGTACAATGAACCCACACCAAAATCTGCAGTGATAAGATGCTTGCGCTTTGATAGCAAAATATTGAGAATCGTAGATCAGTAGCCTTAGTTGGGCATGGAGTCCAAAACTGTGAAAATCCTGAAATTTGACAAACTAGAACCTGAAAATCTTGAAGTCTGAAACCTCTACAAACCAGTTTCCAACTGGGAAAGTCACCTTTATTCATCAACTAATGATTAAACTGAAGAATTGCAATTGGAAACCAAATGCTCAACACCTGAGCTTATTTATGTACAAGTTCCTACATTTGTACATGATTGATCTCCATCAGGTGAAGTTAATCTTCCAGTGGTACCAGGTTAGCATCTGAGTGCCTGATCTAGAACCATTCTGCTAGTTAATCTTGAAAATACAATTCATTATTAGGTCCCTATAATACTAGTGATTACCCCATTACTATTGTAGTTATACCCCTTATTAATATTATTGTGCCCCTATTGCCCCCATATTGTTATTACTGTGCCCCATAGAATCCCTCTATTGTTATTTTTGTGGCTTTATAT
>APFE030979225.1:119339-131269 GCA_000404065.3 Pinus taeda
TGGAAGAATGACGAAAAAGTGTGGGCACTTATTCGAAAGTTACAACAAGATTCCAGTATGTCTGATACATTTAGCTGGAAAAATGATTCATTATGGTACAAAGATCGCTTATACCTCTGTAAGAATTCCCAGCTAAAAACAAAAGATTCTTATGGAATTGCACACTTCTTCGTTAGGAGGGCACTCAGGATTTTTAAAAACTTACCACAGGGTTAAGAAGGAATTTTTTTGGGATGGCCTTAAATCAGATATTCAAAAGTTTGTGGCGGAATGTTTGGTTTCCCAACAAAATAAAGTTGAAACAATTAAGACATCGGGTCTATTACAACCTTTATCCATTCCAAGCCAACGTTGGGAGGAGGTTTCAATGGATTTTATCACAGGTTTACCCAAGTCTGAGGGGAAAAGTGTCATCATGGTGGTAGTTGACATACTTACCAAGTATGCACACTTTTGTGCATTATCACATTCATTTAAAGCCAGTACAATTTCTACTGCATGTATGGAAACAATTCAAAAGCTACATGGAAACCCAAAGATTATGTAAGTGACAGAGATCCCATTTTCACTGGAAATTTTTGGACAGAATTATTTTCTTGTCTTGGTACTCAGTTAGCTCATAGCTCATCTTATCATCCTCAATCTGATGGGAAAACTGAGATAGTAAACAAATGTTTGGAAGGTTATCTTCGTTGCTTTGTATATGATAAACAGACATAATGGGTCAAATGGCTGCCTCTGGCTGAATGGTGGTATAACACTTCCTTCCATACAGCAACAAAAATGACCCCATTTATGGCACTTTATGGTATCAACCACCATCCATCACATCATATTTAAGAGAAAATTCTAAGGTTCAGGCAGTGGAACATCACATCGAACATCAACAACAAGTCCTCCAACTCTTAAAGGATAACCTCGTGTTGGCACAGAATAGAATGAAACACCAGGCAGATCAACATCGCAGCGAAAGAAGTTTTGATGTAGGTGATTGGGTATTCCTAGGGCTACAACCATATAAGCAAATGTCCTCAAGCAAGCTAAGAAGGATAATAAATTATCACCAAAGTATTATGGTCCGTACAAGGTGTTGCAAAAGATTGGTACTATGGCATACAAATTGGAGCTTCCTGCAGCTTCTCGATTGCACCTAGTTTTCCATGTTTCATGTTTAAAGAAGGTTATAGGCGACAAGCTCCCTGTTCAAACAATATTGCCAGAACTTGACGAGGAAGGAAAAATTATATTGGAACCGGAAGTAGTCATAGAAACAAGAACTCGACAGCTACAAAATCTTTCAATTTCAGAGTATCTTATCAAGTGGAAGAACTTATCCGCTGAAGATTCCACATGAGAGGATGATAATTTTATGCAGAAGTATCCATAACTACTCAAGCGTTGAGGACAATACTTTTTTGAAGGAGAGGGGAATGTTGGGTCCTTATAATACTAGTGATTACCCCATTACTATTGTAGTTATACTCCTTATTAATATTGTTGTGCCCCTATTGCCCCCATATTGTTATTACTGTGCCCCATAGAATCCCTCTATTGTTATTTTTGTGGCTTTATATTATTATTGTTAGGTAGGCTAGATTATATTGTGACTCCTTAGACTCCTATATATAGAAAGGAGGTTTTGTCATTTGAATCATCCAAGAATTGTTCATTTATGTAATGTAAAGGAGGTTGCCCCCTTGAAGAGGTTGAATTCTAAGGCGTTGATCTATCTTTTCTATCTTTTCTTGAGTTGGTTTCATAACATTCATCCTGAACAAAAAATAAATTATACATAAGGGCAGCTCACAACAAAAGTTAGGAATATATCCACAAGGTAGGATGTGTAGACCGCTGATAAATTCCTCCATGTAATCTGCCACGAGATCTTCAAAAGTATAAGAAAAAATATAGTCTTGATCAACTCCAAAAAAGTCTATGTATGCAGGTTCCTACTCGATTAAACCTTTTATTGGGATAATATGTTCAACAGAACAATTAGCAACATCTTTAAGAAAATGCTCTATGTCACTTTCACGTCTCCACTTTTCATCTCTAAGCTTTGATTGAAAATAATTTGTAATTCTAACCTTAGGAAGAAAAAGATTTTTTTTCACATTACTATATGACATATGGTCAACTTCAAATAGATTGTTTACCTTTGATCCATCAACATCGTTATGTTCTTCAATGCAATGATATACAATCTCTTTATCAACTTCCTTTTTACATAAGATAGCCTCTTTTGCTATGATGGATGGCTCAATATATTGTTGTCCAACATATTCCACTTGTTGGTTTCTTCCTCTATGTTCAACACTCAACTAATGCACTTGAAGAACTTTGTCTTGTTCCCCATTTAAACCATTTTCATTATAGATAGGAGGATCATCAAATTTAACAAAATAAGAACTCCGAGGATTTATTTGCAACTTAATATTTCATCCTCTTTTCGACTGCTGAGAAGAAATTCTCGATGCATGTTTGAACTTTCCTCTATTTGAATACTCTCGATTTCCTTTATTCACTTGCTTTGCAGGCTGAGATTCTTGAGGAGTCATCTTTGGTGAGGAAGTTGAAACTTGCTGCTCACTTTTATTTTCTTGACTTCTTGATCTTTTCCTCAATCTCAAGTCATATTTCTTATGTAGTTCAGTCTCCATAAAATCAGAGAATTGCTTCCAATATTCATCAATTTTATTTTCATCATGAATGGCATTTGTTTCATCATATTCATACTCATCTCCTTCGATACCAAGTTCATCTTCATCTACTGCATATAACGTAGGTCTCTGAGAATTCTTATTTTCTAACTCTAACTTATTCAACCTATCTAACAAAGTTTTAATTATATTACACATATCCTCCAATGTTTGACTTTGAGAGGATTCCATCTTTGCCTTTCCCTTGTCTTGGATAGGCTGTGTCTTTGGTGCTTTCCTGCAACCACCAGATTTTCTTTTATCTCTAATGCATTTGTTTGGATTTGATTAATCTGGCTATAACCTCTCTAAATGCTTGATATATTGTCAACAAAATCATTAGTTTCATCAACAAGATTATCTTGAGCCTTTAAAGTTTATTTAGAATCATAATATTCACAACAACCTTCAAAAAGAAACTTGTATGGATAAAAAGTTCTACAATAATAATTGAATACTGAATGGAAATCTTTCAAAGATGAAATGCTTGAACGAGGCAGAGACCTGAACCAAACTCTAGCTTCTAGGTCCAAAGAAAACAAAAACAAATTCATCTTCACATCTTCATGAATGATGCCCTGCTGTTCCATGCATTCATGAAACTCTTGGAGGTGCCGTGTTGGTTCTTCATATTGCTTTCTACCGAATTTTTGAAGATACTCATTCCGGACATAAAATGCAGGCATATCATGAGGACAACTGGTGATCCTAGTAAAATCAAATGGATCAAATTTATGGACTAAGAATGCAGGGAGAGCCATTAAAACCCATAAAAGAAAACTTCAAAGTCCAGTGGAGTCGCCAGTCAATGTTGTAAGTGAAAATCACAAGTGTGAATGTACAATCAACTGTTGAAACTTGTCATTCTCAAGAATCAGCTTCAAACTTAATAAACCCAAGGAAAAGTGCTCTTATTTAATTTCTTTTATTCAAAATAGCCAAATATTCCCTCCTCACTGAACAACTAGAGGAAAACATTGAAAAACCCACGGAAAAGTGTTCTTGTCTTCTCTCCCCGGCAACGACGCCAATTAATGTTGTACCTTAAGAAACTAATTTCCCGGCTGTAGAGAAATTGTGCTTAAGACATTAATAATTATTGTTTGTTGTCACTTATTTGTCACTTCATTGTTTGTTGTATTCTCAAATGAAGGACCTAGAAAACTTGGTCTTTAACCCTTAATACATATGTGACTAGAAAATCTCAGAATGCCAGTTGTTGCTAGATATAAATGATGACTGAAGAAAGCTTGAAGGAGAAATTAAAGATAATATGCTGCTTAACACAGAAACTATTATCCATCACTTAGAAGAATTATGAAAATGAGAACTGTATCATAGACGATATGATGCTTAACACAGAAACTACTATCTATGACCCTTGGAGAAGTTAAAGATAATATGCTGCCTTACACAAAAACTATTATCTATAACTTAGAAAGGAAGGTGAAAAATTCAAGTATAGGAGTGCTCTTTTAAGGAATTTTAACTTTATCTACATAAGCAAATAAAGACTTGCAGCTTCATTACTATACTTGAAAGAAGAAAACATAAGATGACACATGACAGAGAAGTTACAAAATTATACCCAACAATTCATGGAAACTTCTAATTATTTCATTAATCAACAGTTATATTGGGAATACAGTGGCCTAGTCTCAGGGTTCTCCAAAATTCGAACTACCCCCCCTTCTCTGTAAATTTTCCTCTTTTTATACATTGTGAAACAGTTGCTGATCTCTGAAACTGTCAAACTACTAAAATTGTTTCTCTAACTATCTAAAGTAAGAATTATTACAAAATATTACACAGAGGGTAAAGACATCTCAAAGAACATAAAATAACAAAAAATAACTGAACATGACAATGACTGCTAGACTTTTGGCTCTGTTAATCTGCTGTCGAGTTCCTCTATTTATGCCTTAATCTGCATTAATCATAATAGACTGTGTTTGACTTATGCATAACCTAGGCTTACATATGTACCAAATGCGTTTTGATTGGCCAAAACACCAGAAAATACACCCAATTTCCTTCCTCTTCAGATTCGGTTTTAACATTAATTTTTTCGTTTACACAGCGAAATCGATGCAAAACACACAAAGCAGAACTGAAAAGAATTAAATCTGTTTAATAAATCTATCAGATCCACTTGTTCAGCGCTCCATTGACTTCCCATCACAAATCGCAATCGATGCTTTCCATTGTTATATCAACCCAATCCTTAATAAACTGCGACAAGATAGACGCGCCGGATTTATAAAACATAGCATATAAACTATCAGGTCTAGGATATTTATCGTTGATCGCAGTCGACAGGACCATATACATATACAAAGGCACTTTGAGATTGCCAGAGTTATAAAACATAATATATACCATATCAGGTCTGTCCATCGCATATGGCAAAGTGTTATGTGATGATCGCGGACCCGCTGAGGCTTATAAAACATAATATATATATGCTTCAAGCCCGGCCCATAGCATATCACAATTGGCGGAACCAAACGACTGCACATAATGCGTTATGCTATACAACGGACCCACCGGAAATATTAAAATGTAATATATAAAATATTGGATCCGCCTATCACAAATCGCAAATCACAATCGGTGCTATCAGCGAAACCAATCATCCATAACATATCTGACCCGCCGAACTTTATAAAACGCAATATATTAATATATATATATTATATATATATATATATGTAATATATATAATATATATAATATATGTATATATATATATGTGTATATATATATATATATGTAATATGTATGTAATATATATATGTATATTATATATATATATATATATGTATATATATATATTTATTATATATATATGTATGTATGTATTAAGATATGATTATATTATTATATATATATATATTATATATATATATATATATATAATATATATATACACACACACCACACACACACATATATATATATATTTTAGGTCCAGATCTTAAACACTTAAACACTTATTTCTTTTGCCAATCCGATATATTACTTTGTTTCTTTCTTGTTTCAATATGCAACTATCACACACACACACACACACACACACACACACACACACACACACACACATATATCGGGTCTAGCTCCATATAACCATTTATATAGCGATTTGATTTTTTCGTATATCAACCTTGGCTACACTGGGGCCGATTCTTTTATAATTCTTTCTTTTGCGATTTCAATGTATAATAAACAAAATACTTCATTTCCCTTAGACTCTTTGGATGTAAATAAAATAAGAGAGATTCATTAAGGTTGAACCCCTGCAATGATTTTTAGACCACACATTGTGATAAAAGTGATAGATAAGCTTAAACACAATATAAGCTACAACAGTTCTCATGACAATCTCTTTGAGACAAAGCCTTATTCATTTGAGGAAGTAGTTTCTCAACCTGTTTGTGTTGATTCCATGTTGGAAGAATATGAATCCATCATGAATAACATTGTATGGGAGGTGGTACCATGTCCAGAAGGGAAATCAATGGTTGGTTCCAGATGGATCTACAAAGTGAAGCATGCAATTGATGGGAGCATCGAGAAGTACAAGGCTAGATTTGTGGCCAAAGGATTCTCTCATGTAGAGGGAGTGGAAAATGAGGAAAATTTTGCACCAGTTGCAAGATATTCCTCAATCAAATCCATCCTAGCATTAGTTGCTAATATGGGGTGGAAAATCCACCATATGGATGTAAATAACATCTTTCTCAACAATGTTGTTGAGGAAGAAATTTACATAGAGCAGCCAGAAGGATTTGAGACATATGATCAAGAGTCAAACATGTGCAGACTCAAGAAAACATTGTATCGACTCAATCAGGTTCCCCGAGCATGGTACACTCAGGTTGAAGGTTATCTTAATGGATTGGGCTTCACCAAAAGTGAAGTAGATGTGAACCTCTATTACATTGTGGTATATGGTAAGTTGCTTATTCTTGTTTTGTATATTGATGATTTAATATCGACAAGTGATGAGCAACTGATCCGATCTTGCAAAGAGGACCTTGCAAGGGGATTTGAGATGATAGACGTGGGATTAACGCATTACTTCCTCGGGATGGAAGTATGGCAAGGTGATGTTAATTGTTTGTGTCTTAGGGGAAGTATGCCTTTGAAATACTTCAGATATTTCACATGGATAATTGTAAGCCCATGGACACACATCTAGCTACCAAATAGAGTAAGGAGAATGCCACTTTAGGTGAATAGTTTGATGCTACCATTTATAGGTAGCTTGTGGGTTCTTTGATGTATCTTGTGAACACAAGACCCAAAATGTGTTATGTAGTAAAATAACTTAGTCAAGCTATGGTGAGACCTACCAAGATATTTTGGAAGGAAGCAAAGCATGTGTTATGGTACCTAAGAGGCACTACTGAGTATGGATTATGGTACAAGAGGACAGAGGGAATGAAGCTCCAAGGCTTCAACGATGCATATTTGGCAAGGATTTCATTAGATAGGAAAGTACTTTAGGTACTGTCTTCAGTGTTGGGTCCGCAATTGTTTCTTGGTACATCAGGAAGCAGAGGTCTGTGGCGCTCAACTCAATAAAAGTTGACTACATGGTTGTAAGTCAAGAAGCATGTGAAGCCATATGGATGAGGAAAATACTTGTGGGTATTTTCAATCATGAGATGGATCTAACAATTATATATTGTGATAATCAGATTTGCATTAAGCTCCTTGAGAATCTGATATTTCATGACAGGTCCAAGCACATTGATATCAATTATGATCATTTGTGGGACGGTGTGTAGAGGAGAATTATGTTGCTACAATACATTCCAACTAGGGAGAAAGATGCTCACATCTTGAATAAACATTTTAAATAGGTAAATTCGAATTCCATAGATGCAAGATAGGGGTTGTGAAAAATCCCTTTATTGTTAAGAGGGAGTGTTAGAAAATGTAGCAAGAAAGGCTCAAGTTTACTTTAGCCTTAGTCAAATCGAGTAAATCGAATTTCCACATCAGGAGGACAGCTTGGAGGCAGTTAACTAGTGTGACATGGCTCTTGTCACTCAGTTATCTTAGTAAATTAGAGTTAGATGGATTAAAGTTCAGTTATGCATGTGTGATTGCTAATTTTTATCAATCTACTTTAGTTATTTTCAATTGTACTTAGTTAACTAACCTCTAACTATTAATAGAGTTAGTTGAAGGTCAGTTATGCAGTGGGACAAAAATTTAACTCAAAGATTTTTTAGTTAACTGATTAATTAGCCCAAAATAGCTAATGCATGTAGGGAATTCGAATTCCTCAGTTGAAGTGGAGATGGCAATGCAATGTAACATGATTTATATACTAGTTTGAGTTTACGGGTGTTGCATGAGGTCAGGTGATCCATCCTTGGGAATTGCACAAGAAAAAAGAAGGAAATTCCTATATTTTAGGGGAAAATTTCCTCAATAATTACCTAAGAAAATAAGATGTTGGAGGAGAAAATAATTGGCTAAGAGTTGTCCAGAGTTGGTCATTCAACATAGAGAATAGTTATTCTTTTGCAGGTTGTGCTCATAGTTGGAGCAAGAAATTGTAATAGTTTCTCTATTCAACTTATTAATGCAAAGAGGCTTGATAATTTTTTCCCAGTTGGGTTCCCATAGAAATCACTATGTACTTGTGGTTTTTCTTATTGCACGTCTATGCATGTTATTCTAAATTGTGATTTCCATTCCACGAACAAGTAGAGTATAATTTTGTCTCTTGTTTTTCAGTTTGAAATCTTGAGAAGTTGCAATTTCTATCAAATTTATACATGGTATTAGAGCCCTAAACTCACATTGGAACCAATATTTCAAACTTGTCTAAGAAATTTCGAATTTGGAGCTTCAGTGCTACAATTTTTCTTCAAGATCGGGAGAATGTCTTTTAATGGACTGAGATTGGAGTATTCTATGGAGGGTAGCTCAAATTTCATAGACTGGAAGGATCAAATGGAAGAAATGCTTGATGATAATGATTTATTATAATATGCTAAAATTTATATTGAAAAACCTCCACAGTCAGATGCACTACAGTTAACCTAGTGGAAGGAGGATGTTGCAAAGGCGAAGATAATTCTTTTGGAAGGTGTGAGAGACCATAGGTCTCAAATATCCATGGAAAAGAGCCATTATTTTCTATGTGGAAGACACTGAGTGAGCTATTCAAAAATAATAGTGACCATAGAGAACTAGCCTTGAAAGACAAACTTCGAAACATAAGAATTCAAAAGAATGATACTATTCCACAATGTCTCTCTAGGTTTACACAACTTCGAGATGAGCTTGGAGGGTTGGGGTGAATGTTGCAGAAGATGACCTGGTGAGCCTAGCTCTTCAAGGCCTTCCAAAATCTTGGCGCAACTACAACAACTCTATGAATGGAAGGGAAAAATTACCAAATTGGGAAAGGTTGTGGTCCGATTTGGTTCAAGAAGAGTTCAGGAGAAATAACAGAAATGGAACATCATCTAAAGCTTAGGATGAAGAGAATTTTTCCTTAGTTGGTGTTGTGTTATTCAACACCACCCGCCCCCCCCCCCCCCCCCCCATTTAATTAATATATAGGCTAAAATTCTATAAAATAAATGGTTAAAAATCCTTCCAAAAAACAAATTTACCATTTAGACACTTTCTTTTAAATTTTTGGAATAAAACTATTGAGTCAAAACCCTTTGAAAACTAGCAATACTTGCCTTTTCGCATATCACTGGACCAAGTGTGTCAAAAACCTTATTAACAAGAAAAACTCATGAAATGCGATCTAAAGGAATCACCGTGCTTGACCTAGATATCATTAGGATTTTTCATCAAAAACTAGGTCCTAAGCCATTTCCTATTAAAACAAAAGCTCGTATCACATATCGCCATTCACAAAGGGTGCACTCTCATGAAGCATCTTGAAACATGTGAAATGTGATATTGGATGAGGTGGTCAACCTTATTGCATAGCATCCAAAACACTTAAGAAAGGTCTGAAACCTTACAAACCACACAATGTTGTGAAATGTGATAAAAGCCTGGACCCGATTAAAAACTATGTTATAAAATAACACTTAATGTTCGTTGTGCAAATGAAAAAGCTTTATAAGGTAAAATCCCATCAAACAAGCTACTCTTTAAAAACAATAAAGAATGTCTTGCATCTCGTATCCCACAGGAACCAAAGGAACTTTAAGAAAGAGCACAATCTAAATGCGATAATGCGATTTGTGATATTGCATCGCAATCACAAAATCAACATTTTCGCAAATTAAAGCGTGCCACCTTAAAATTTTTCCTTCCCATTTTATGATGCGAAACATTAATGAGAAATAAAGGTAGCGATAAGAAACCATTAGTGGGCATTTAGTATGAGTTAATGGCATTTATGTTTGAAAAGCAGATCGACATGATACGATATATTTTCATCTATGTTTAATTAAAACTCTTTTCTATCACCTTTTCAAGATTATCTGTATCATTCATTCTTATTTTCATTTGCTTGTGTCTATCTGATAGCTTCTGCTTTGCTCCATTTTAGGAAAAATCTGCAACAAGAGTCATTAGGAGCAATGGCGAAGAAGGGAAAAGCAGCAACGTCTGAAAAGTCAAAAATGATCCCTCTATTCTCTGATATTATGTGTAGTAGAGATGGAGGAACTTCAACATGGGAAGCCATGTATGATTTGTTAGAAGAAGAAAAACGAAGGCCTCTGGTAGTAGAGGCCACAACTGATGCTCATGGTTCCTCTGACGCCTCCTACTTCGAGACGACATACTCGTTTCTACACAACATAGCCACAAGGCCGAAGATAATCCCATATACAGATATGGTCAAGTGGATAAATGATGTGGTGGACATCTCAGACATAGAGTTCAAGAATAGATGGCAAGAGGTCATGGGATCTTTTTCAGCAGACAACATATGACTTATGTACAATTTACCAGAGCCACAGAAGCTATACAATAAATAGTTCCTCGAGAAATTTTCTAAGGAGAATGAAGACCCGACAGATGTTAGGTTGGCCTAGATAGAAAATAAAAGCAAGATCAAATGGGATAATACAGGTATGTATTCTATGGCATCTATCTCTCTACCTTATATTTTTGCAGCAATCATCCTATGCAGATTGTTTGGTAAGCCTTATAGTACCAAATTTTCCTCGGAGTGGCTGCCATTAATAGATGCAACTATGAACACAACAATAATGAATTGGGCTCAAATTTTGTTTGATAAAATGGCAAAATCCATTATGGAGTATAGGATAAAGAGGAGTCCCTCTTTAAGGGTTTATCCCCCATTTTTCATGAGTGCCTTTGTAATGGATGGAATATGTTTAGCTCAAAATTTCCTATTATGGGATGAAAGTAGACTGTGAAAGACCCACTTCCTATCCATGTGTACCATAAGAGTTTGTGGGAGTCTCATTTTCACTCCCGTTTTTACAAGATTTGTCAAGGAGTTATGCTGCCTATCCATAAACAAGTCTATGACACAACCGCCACTAGATTTTCGAAATAAGCTGAAGTGGATATCTTACCTATAGCCAGATGGTTTGGGGAGGAGACATTTACCTATATCAGAGTATTTGGGAGGATTGCTTCACCACATGTCCTCCTATACTATGTTCCGGACAAGTTAATGGCCAGTGATATAGCCTATTGTTGGGCTAATTTATTAACATAAATTAACACAAGTATTTAATTATCAATACGGGTTTGTAAAACTTGTAGGCAAATCCACAGTATATGGACATCAGATATAATCAAGTTTAGAAGATAAAATTTGAAGATTTAAAGAAGTAGATATTACAAATATAAACCTATTTTAACAATTTCTAATTCATTTATGTAATATATGAGGGAAGAGGCTCCTAACTTAGGGAATAGGTTGTCCTTCCCTACAATACTACTTTCATGAAGATAAATCTAAGAGCACTAATTAACAATGGTTTATGATGCAGAAGATGTAAAAGAAGAGGCTCCTAACTAAGGAGGTCCAAATTGTACTTCTTCACAATCCTACTATATCACAATCACCATTGCTTCAAACCAAAAATGCAGAAATAACTTCAAATAAGAAATGGAGAATGAAATTCAATTTTAGTTCAAGATCAAATAGAAGGGGAATTTAACTTAAATTCCTGTGTGTCCCTTTGTTACACTGAAATTTGTCACCATGGCTATCTGCAGTTAAATAGCCATTTTGTCCTCCTTGTCAAGCCTCAA
>APFE030979229.1:40173-68540 GCA_000404065.3 Pinus taeda
CAGTCATACCCATGGTAGAGCAGAAATCCTTAAGAAGCTTGAGTTGCTTATCAAGATCAGAAGGGCACCTTGCCAAAAGAACAATATCGTCAGCATAGAGAAGAAGGATAATGACAATCCCAGCTAAGATTGTGCCACCACACCCTGCTTCCTCTAAATAACCTTCGAGCTTATCGATGTAAATGCCAAATAGAGTAGGGGAGAGGGGGAAACCTTGTTTAACTCCGATGTTACACTTAATATCATTTGACCACCCCTCATTGTTCTCTAGCTTGGCAATTACATTCTCGTAAAGCCTTATAGCAGCAGCTCTTAACTCAAGAGGAACCTTTAGCTCTTCTAACCTCTTCCAAAGGTTATATCTAGGAACCGTATCAAAAGCCTTTCTAAAGTCTACAAAGCAGCAAAATAAATTGGTTTTATCATTACGACATTCCTCCGCAATGATCCTTAGCGTAACAAGGTGGTCTGTTGTTGAGTGATGCCTTCTGAAACCTGCTTGGCCTTTAGCCCTTAATAACATATATTCCTTAATAACATATGTTTACATAATTTTTTTTAATCATATTTAACTAATATATTATTAATATTTACCATTCTATTAGGATGAGTATTACTTATTAGAATAAATAAAATGGTAAATATTCTTATTAAATTTTTTTATAAATCTAGAACTTTATTAAAACTACGAAACTATTATTCTTATTTTATTTATATATTTATTTATTTATTAATATTAATATTAATATTACTATCATGATACACTAATCAAACTATACACTACTATCCTATTGTTAAGATATAGTCGTAAATAATATTATCGTTAATAGTAACTTATGGCTCATATTGCTAGCTCATAATTTGAGAATAATTTTTATTTTTAAGGACTATTATTTATAAAAGCTTACGCTATAATTCAATCATAAGGATAATTACACTTTCTAGGAAAGGGGTTAAAAAGAGACCATTATAATTAAATATCTAATTCCAACCAGATAAGGGAGGATAAAGGAAACCAAGAAACAAAAGAAAAGAAGGAATGAGGAGGCTAGGAAGACAGGGCTGGGATCCAGCAACTGCTAATCTTCCAGCCATCATCCCTATTAAGATTTTTAGGCCTTTTTTCAATCTCAAGGGCCTCTCTAAACTTCCGATGATGAAACTGCGCAACTTTTGCAATGACGTGAGCCTCTTCAATACAGACATGATGTTTAGTCTTCTCGGCATGCTCTGCAAGGGCCGAGGACTTGGACCTTCCATGCCTTAAGTTTGCCGAATGCTCGTTAATCCTTTGATTAATAGAGCGACCGGTCTCACTAATGTATGGTGTCCCACAGGAACAGGGAATGACATAGACACCCTTCATGTCTTTAGGGTCGATAGGATCTTTCACAGATCTAAGGGAGCCACGGATGGTATTAAGAGGTCTAAAGATTGCGGGAACATTGTGCTTCTTCAGAATCTTGGCAATCTTGTTAGTGGTTCCTCGGATGTAAGGTAGGTGAACCCCCATGACACAATCTTTAGGATCTTTTTGGATTGAAGGCTCCTTATGGGCCTTGAGGAAGGCTTTCTGAACCAGGTGTCTACTGTAACCATTTTTCACAAAGACATCTACGAGATGAGTCTTCTCCTTTTCCAAGCTCTTTTCATCAGATATTCTCATAGCACGGGTAGCAAGCGTGCTAAGAACACCCAACTTCTGAGCGGGGAAATGATGGGAGGAAGCATGCAGATATTGATCAGTATGAGTTTTGTTTCGAAAAACCTGGTGAGAAAAGGAACCATCCTCATTCTTAGAGATGAGAACATCCAAGAACGAAAGACATCCCTTGACTTCCTTTTCCATAGTGAATTTAATGGCGGCGGACTGTTATTGAGATGAATGAAGAAAACATCCAACTCATCAGGACCATGAGACCAAACGACACCTGTGTCATCTACAAATATTTTCCATAGCTTCGGTAAGAGACGAGAGGAGGCCAAAGCTTTGGACTCAAAATCCTCCATAAAAAGATTAGCGACAACAGGGGACAAGGGGGAGCCCATGGCAACTCTGCATGTTTGCTCATAGAACTCTCCTTCGAAGCTGAAAAAGGTGGAAGTAAGGCACAGCTCAACCAACCGAGCAGTATCAAGGTCAGTAAGCTTGTTGATAACCTCCATAGCCTCATTGATGGGAATACAAGTGTATAGGGAGACCACGTCGAAACTTACCAGAATGTCTTCGGGTTCAAGCTTAATTCTCTTTAGATCATCAATAAATGAAGCAGAGTCTTTGACGAAAGACTCTGTGTGACCAACCAAGGGTCTCAGCTTCAAGGCGAGGAATTTGGCAAGGAGGTAAGTCGGACCACCTATGGTATTGACAATGGGTCTCAAGGGGACCCCTTCCTTGTGGACCTTTAGAAGGCCATAGATCCTAGGTGTAAAGGGGTTGCCCTCTATGAGTTTCTGGGATAGAGGATTAGTGGAATTACACGACTTGATTGCAAGAGCGACTGCTCTAAAAACCCTTTTTAGAGGATTTTTAGAAAGTTTTTTATAGCTTCCACTATTGCAAAGATGATCAAGCATCTTATTTTTGTAATCTTTTCTGTCAAGGATGATGACAACCCCTCCTTTATCCACTTTCAACACAATGACATCACGATTCTGGTTTAAGGTTTTCAGAGCTTCAAACTCAGCCCTGCTGATATTACTCCGGGGAGGTTTTGCTCTCCGCAAGGCCACGGCACAATCTTGCCTAATCGTGTCTTTAGTCTTATCAAGAAGGTTCTTAATCCCAAATTCCATGTTGCAGATGATGTCTTCAATAGGAATTTTTCTAGGAGCTAAGGCAAAATTAAGACCGTTTCCTAAGAGACTGAAAACAGAAGGGGGAAAGGAAAAGTTGGACAGATTGATCACCTTATTGTCTGGAGGGTGAAGACTAGAGAATCCTCCAAGGTTACACTTACTATTACCAATTTTATTATTATTATGGAAATTCGAAACCTTATTCCTAACTACTCCTTTATTATTATCATAATTATATCTATTACTATTCACTTTACTATTAATAAGATTATTATCCCCATCTCTACTTAGATTATTATCACTATTCTTAGTTACCCTATTATCATAGTTACCTTCACCATTATAATATCTATTATTAATATTATCATCATTTGCTTTATTATCATTGTAATTATAGCATTCATGGACCATCTCATTAATATTATTAATATAGCTAATATTTGTTATACTCTTATTATAATCCCCCGAACTCTTGTAATTCCTATTATTATTATAATAAATCTTGTCACTTTTATTGTTATAACCGTCGATACACCCGGCAAGATCACCTTTGCACGAACCATACGGCTTCTTAACCAAGACACACTCACCCATACTGCTCGTACCTGAACATTCGCCGCCAAGAAACGCAGAGACCTCACCACCAATGCACACCAACCCGCCACCGCACTCCATCTGCTGAGAGTCGTCCCGATCCTTTCTGTTCAGAGATCTACCATCTTGATCAGGGGCTGAGAGAACCACAACAACTGCACAAGGCTGGGATCGACCGAAGCGGCAGAGACGAGTTTTTTTATCCATATATGATAATAAAATTAAATTCTAATGATAATTATAAATATATTTTTAAATTCAAATATTTAAATTTAGAATATATGATCCAAACATCGGACTTTTAAATTATTTTAAATAAAAAATACATTATATCTAACCTGTGTTATTTTCAAATATAAAAAATGGTGTTCCAAATATGCAGATGTTGATTTTGAGTCACACTTCATGTTGCCCTTCGTAGTGGACTATTGGAACATTTCTCATCGACCACTTTTCGTAAAAGTACAACGGGGACTTTTTGTCGCCAGGTTTGGAACTAACATATTCATAGTATTTTTTCTTTTTATTACCATGGTGAAATTTGACATTTTTGCAAATGAGAATAATTTTATATTTTACCATTTGAAGGTTAGTTTATAACTAATATACTGGTGGGAAAAAGGAACTTAAGAAGAAAAGATGAAGAGATGGACACGAGAGAGAAAGGTCAAAATGAGATTGTAGTTTAATTAGTATAGATTTATTTTAAATGTGGATTTAATATTAGTTTAGAATTAATATTATTTAAATATTTTGTATAGTTAATTTTTTTTTTTTTGAGTTCACATGCTCAAAATTTGAACTTTGATGATCGACAAACACAGTTACACATCATACTAGACTATAGAATGATACTGCATTGTAAGATGATACCGCATTGTAAATATCATACTAGGCTATAGAATGATACTACACCGTAGAATGAGGATACTTAGGGTTACACATCATACTGGGTTGTATAATGATACTGGGCTGTAGAATGATACTGGCTATAGAATGAGCCTCTCGGCTCAATTATAGATTTGGATTTAAGTGTTTAAAATTTAGAGATCAAATTTCTTGTGATACAAGTTTTTTTTTAAGTAAAAATATTGAGAATAGGTTTACACCATGGGAGATTTGATTGTGTGGTTAAGATGGATCTATATTGATGTTATATATATCATAGTTACCAAATTCAAATTTAAATTCCATTTGGTAGGGAAAAAAGTCGATCCTCTAAAATCCAATAGAAAAATTAAGAAGTATAGATCTTAGAATACTCAAAAATATTATTTTTAAAGAAAAGAAAAGACATTGAAATGGAAAAGAATAATAATGAATTCTCTAACATTGATCCCCTAGTGTTTAATGTGTTATAAACATCCAATGTAAAGAATGAAAACATGGATATTAAAAGTAGACTTCAAGTGATCTCCACATACCCAAAAATTTATATCTCGGGTATTAAATAAATCTATATCATCCTGATCCTATTAAAGTCATACATTGAGACCAACCATCTCGCCATTAGATCTAGTATTAATACTATCTGGCTATTCCATCTAAATTTATTCAGCAGTGATATAATTGGAATCAACAAATTAACTTTTTTTATTGTGAAACATTGAAAATAAACCTGTTAATCAAATCATGCACCAATTTTCAAGGTTTTAGAGTGGACAGGCACATGGTAATAATGATCTATAGTAAAAAAAAATGTTTTTGGGAAGAGAAAAATGAATTTTAAAATTCTCTTACGGTATTGAAACTGGCGTAGTAAACCCCGAATTGAATCGAAAAGTCTATTTTTTTTTATATTCTAGGCCCATTCAGACACATTTGATAACTATTATATATACACACATACACATGAAAAATGGGCAAAATGTAGGATAATGAGACTACTTTGAATGTTTCAACCCCCCCGCCTATATATATATATATATCATGTCAGAATGGTAATTCCCATATGAATACATTGCATTAACATAAATGTGATTATATACAATTAGAATTGTGACCCTTGAGATTCACATTCCAAGGTAATTTCCTATTTTAGTTTTTCTATTTACATTTTTACATAATTTGCCCAATCCTGAAGGATTAAGTGTTTAACATTCTAAAGGGGTGTTTGTGAGTCCAAATATCATTATGAATGTTTCAAGCGTTTTTTCGTCCAAGCGCTTTGGTGAATATGTATGCAATTTGCTCATTTGTCGAACAATGTCGTAGGTGAATAGTCTTGGCCTCTACATGATGTCGAATCAAATTATACTTAGTAGTAATATGTTTGGTTCGATCATGGAATTTTGGATTCTTGACCAATCTAATTGAAAAATTATTTTCAAGTAGAATAGGAGTTGAGGAGTTGAGTGCACTTTTTCTCCTACAAATCTTCAAGAATTTTCATGAGCCACACAATCTCTTTATCTTCTTTTGTAGTTGCCACATATTCTTCCTTTGTTGAGGAATCTGCTAGAACTAATTATTGTCATGACCTCAAAGAGGTAGTTTCTGATCCAAGGCTCATAACATAACCTGAAGTAGATACTCCATTTTCCTTATCTCCCATCAAAGTCTAAATCAAAATATCCAATCAAGATGAAGTCATCCACTTGTTCATATTTGAGTCCAAAGTCTCGTGTTTCTTTCAAGTACTTTAGAACAATGTCCCTCACAAGGATTTTTCATAAGATTGGAAAATATTCCAATAAGAAATGAAATATCTGGTTTGGTAGCGATGAGGTAGATAAGACTTTCTACAAGTTTTCTATACTTAGTTGCATCCTCAAATTAATTTCCTTCTTTAGAGGTATGCTTTAAATTTTGTTCCATTGGAGTAGAAGGATTGCATTCATCCATGCTAAACTTGTTCAATATTTCTGTAATGTACTTGTTTTGGAAGAGGAATAAATACCTTGGATGTTTGATCACTTTAATGCCCAAATAGTAGTGAAGATGTGCCAAATTTTTCATCTAAAATTATTTCTTCAATTCTTTCTTTATGGATGTAATACAATTTTCATTATTCCATGTCATCAACAGATCATCTACATATACCACAAGATAGACAACAATGTTGCCAACTTTCTTGACAAACATAATAGCATCACCAAGATTAAAGTGTTTGAAATTTAATTTCAAAAGATGCACAGACAATTTTTCATAACAGGCTTATGGTGCTTATTTTAGGTCATGTGAGGATTTTATGGTTGAGGCATAAAAGCATTTTCTTTCATGTCTCCATTCAAGCAAACAATTTTTACATCCATTTGAAGGACTTTCCATTCATTCTAAGATGGAAAGTCAAAGAGAGTCTTGACGGTGACCCATTTTTCTATGGGGGAAAATGTATCCTCATAATCGAACCCTTCTTTCTGTGCAAATCCTTTTTCCATGATCCTTGATTTATGCTTGTCAAGTGAGCCATCTAATTTATACTTGTTATTAATGACCCACTTGTATCCAACTGGTTTGGTTCCAAATGGAGTGTCCACCAACTTCCATGTTGTATTCTTTATGATAGAATCATACTCTTTGTGCACTGCTTGTTTCCATTCATAATGAGAAGCGACTTCTTTAAACGAAGTTCGTTCAAAATTAGTAGACAAATTTAATTCACAATAATAAGAAACATCCATATCATTATATGAATTAGAATAATATACATCATGTCCATTTTGTCTAGTGGAACTTCTAGTTCATGTCATTCCAACCTCATCAGGATGAACACTTTCAAGTGTTTTAGTGAGCGATTTTGGAGGAGATTTTTGAGATTATCTCGGATGCTTTATTAACTGAGATGAGGTTTCATCAATATTTAGCCTTCCAATCCTCTCAATATTAGTCTTCCTGATCTGAAGAAGTGGTTGGAACTTCATGGGGAAGAGAGAGTGCTTTAGAAGGATATTCTATAGATTGATCTAAGATATGGATCTTCCCTTTAGGATGTGGAATCTTATTATCAAATTCATGAAAATTTTTGCATGACTAAATCTATCCAAACGATCAAGTTGTTGCTCAACGATATTATTAGTCTTGGAAGATTCAAGAAAAATCACATCTCTATATAGTATAAAGTTTTTTTTTACCTCATTATAGATATGTTATTCTTTGGTGGTATCTGAGTACCCCAAGAGGATACACTTTTAACTCCTTGCACTAAGTTTATTTCTTTTTTCCTTAGGAATTAAAGCATAGTAGGTGGAACCAAAGATATTGAGATGCCTTATCGAATGAATGTGGCCATACCACATTTCATAAGGAGACTTGTTTCTGAGAACACGAGATTGAAATATGCCTTTAATATATATTTCACATATAACTACACCATCCTAGAAGACCAACGTTACATTTTTGAAAAACATCATTCAACAAACCATATTTAATATAGTCTTGATAATTCTTTCAACGACAGCATTTTGTTGAGGATTATATGACACAATTCTTTGATGTTGTGTCCCATGTTGGAGAAGATAGTTTTCAAATTCAATTGAGGTATATTATTTTCCATTATTAGTATGAATAGAGCCAATATGAGATTTTGCATCATTTTCAATCCATGCATGAAAGTTTTTGAAAGTTTCAAAAGCTTCAGATTAGATTTTCAATAAATATACCTAACGCCTCTTGGTCTAATCATCAATAAAAGTCATCATCCATCATTCATATATATATATATCCAGTTGCAGAAGGAACATGCATAGGGGCACAAAAATAAGAATGAATCAATGCAAGGTCTCTACAAGCTCTGGAAACAAAATCATGAAATGGTTATTTGTTATGTTTTCCTTGGATACAAGCAATGTATTTCTTCAGTTTCCTTGGTGTAAAAACTCCTCCTCCTAATCCCCACTCAAACACAGGTTAAATGGAGGCAGTTACTATGCTAACCCAAGATCCATGGTGTCGTCATGGAAATGGGGCCTAATTTTTTTTACATTTTTCAACTTCATGACAAATTATAATGGATGAATTCCTTCTATTTGTCTTGTTGAGAACATACCACTGATATACATTTTATCCCAATCTGACCTCTTGATTGAGATATATGACCATTTAAAGGTCTAGCTAATCAGTTAGTGCCACATCACCAATCTGGCACATGGCACCCACGTGGCTATCCCTACCAACTTCCATGCCACTTAGCATTGGTGTACTTGATACCATCGTTTTCATGACAATCATTTCTTAACCCATCACAGCCCACACAACTTTGCCACAAAACACAAGCCATACTTAAGGGTCAGCGGTGTGGGTCCTTCCTATACTACGTCATCTCGAAACTAATTCCTCACTAAGAATCTTCCGTCACAAATAACATTTCGACTGAGGAGTTTTCTTTGGGATAAGCTCTCGTCGAGAACTATACTGCCAAGAACTTCTTTACTGCCAAGATCCTTCTTCGACTGAGGGATTCCTATGAGACCAATTTTCTCCGAAGACCATATCGTTGAGAACTTCTCCTTTAACAAAGTTGGTTCCTGTTGCATTTCTTTCGATATGGGTTCTCGTCGAGGATTTTTATTAGTGAGAAATACCTTGCCACCAATCCATTTCTCACAAGAGTATTTCCTCCGAGGTTTCTAACATATGACAAAGTCTAGGCACGTCATTTAATGATGATTTCTCTATCCCAGGACAGGATCTCAAAGTTTATTCTCACTGAGACATTGGTCAATAGTAAAGTCATAGCACAATGAATTAAAAAACACCACATGTTATAATATTATGTTTTTTGCATGTTTTCGCATTATGAGAAATTTGTGAAAGAACTAGACAATGGATTGGCTATGGTGGTTCTATAATCGTTTGGACTTATCGTTGCCATTATGTTTGTGAGGCACATATTGGTGCTACCCCTCTTGAGCTTCCAACAAAGTTACTCTTCCTGGGTTTTCAATCACTGAAATGTAAGACACAGTGCATGGACTTGTCCATTCAACCTCTCAGAGGTATGTTGTCCCTTTGATTCTTAAAAATTAACAAAAATACATCGATATTGTTCCAAAGGTTTGAAAGTCTTTTTTAGGGGAAAAATAAATGTAATAAAACTTATAAAAGAAACCAAAAAGCATACAATACCCAAGAAGGTTACAAGGAGATGAACATTCCACAGATAAATAGGAAGTTTCCTACCTAGTTCGAGTTGCAAGCATAAACCATACATTTGGGCTCAAGATCAACAATATTACAATCCTATAGTCATCACATTTAGATTGATTTGAATTTCACGCATAAACCACATAGTTTAACATCAAATGAACATCACTATAATTTACCTGAATATGACGTAGTGACCATATTTCAAACATTGAAATTACAAGAGCTAGAAAATTCACTTATGTTATGAATTGGAGGGTTTGGAAATTGAGATTGGTATTTCTACTCTCCACCCAACCATAGATGGTTACAATCGAGCCTTACTTACAACTTCCAAATAGGATCCAGATTCTAAAGCTTGAGGTCGAGTGCTTTTGAGTTTTTTAATCGACCAAAATAGTTGAAACAAGATGTCATAATACCATGTTTCCTTCATCCACCAACTATGCTCATTATCAATCACATTCTCCAAGCATATTCAAAGTCATTCTAGCATTTCATAATACAAACAACTTTAACTGACATTGAAGAGAAGAGGAACCACTTTCAGGAAGGTTCATCAATGGATAAGCTACTAGTGGCAAATAAATCACTCTCGAGGTGGTTCATTAGTGAGTCAAACAAAAAATGTTCACCCCCAAGGAAAGTATTGGTGGTTTATCAACCTCACAAGAACCTATATGACTCTTCCCAATCAATAAGGTTCATCAATCCACAAGCTTCTAATGGTTTCTTCAAACTTTAGGAAATCCACTTGTTCTCTATGATGCTTATGCCCAACAAGCCTTCAATAGGGTTCATCAACTACTGTTTTCAAATTCTCTTCAACATTATTATTTCCTCTGCATGCTCCTGAGAACTCATCCCCTATATACCTCTTCCATTGCCTATTTTGTGTATGAAAGATCCTATGTCTCCCAATGTCTAGATTATCTCCTCCTTTTTTCTATGTGAGAGAGTCGAACCCCCCTACTATTGCACAACAATCCCCTCTTTGATAGTGCAACCCATGTTGTTCATAAATTGTTTTCTTTCTCTTTATGTTCCCAGTCAAAGGACACATGGCCTATTCTCATGTTGTCAATTAATTTAATGCACATTCTGGACATTGATAACCACTCAACCAACTAGAGATTGGTAATTAAAACAACAATTTCCTCAAGCTACATTCTTCCTCAAGAAATGGAATTTGTGTCCCTCTCTTAGCCATTTAAGATATTTACAAATTACTTACATTAGGGAGAATATTAACCACGAGATGTCACTATCCCTTCCCTTTCAAGAGGAAAATTGTCCTCATTGTTCAATAACCGTAAACAAAAAAGACATAGCTGATATGTAGCTTTATACACACATATTTGTACAACATTTATAATGTCTTTACAATATGCTTTACTCAAAAAATAAGAAATAATATGTTTCCCGCATCAGGTCAGACGTTTCCCACGTGGCTTCCTCTGGCCCAAAGTGTCTCCAATGCACTTTGAATTTCTCTATTGCTCGATTCTAGAGTGTGAGTTGCCTCTGATCTAGGATGCATAGAGGTTCCAGTTGGAGCTCTGCCTCTCGTTCCACCTATAACATGAACCAATCAATCACATGATCAACACCCTGTATATATCCTTTAAGAAATGAAACATGGAAAACATCATGCAGTTTCATTAATGGAAGTAAGGCTAATCTATAAGCCATTGGCCCTATCCTTAAAGTATCTCAAAATGTCCACAAAATTGTGGTGTCAACTTGGCACATGACCCAGTCTTCAAGGGACTTATCTTAGCTCTAATTATCAGGTAAGCATGTTCCCCAACTTGTAAATCTTTGTGCACCCTATGTTGATCCACATAGTTCTTTTTCCTATCCTATGCCACCTTTAACTTCTACACAATTCTCAACATTTTTTTTCAATATCTTTTAACATATCAGGCTCGACAAGGACCCAACTCACTAGATCACTCTAGTCGATAAGAGTATGGCAACTCCTCCCATAAAGTGCCTCAAATGGAATCATTTTTAGAGATTCTTCGTGCCCATTTTTGTATGAAAAATGTACAAGTAGAAGGTGCACTTCCCACTTCTTTGGCTTGTGCATTACATACTTCCTCAACACATCTTTGAGGATTTTATTTTTCCTCTCTATTTTTCCATCTATTTATGGATGATAATCTTTACTGAATGCCAATTAAATCCCTAACCTTGTGAATATCTCCTTCCAAAACATTGAAGTGAACTTACGATCTCTATCTAAAATTATTTTCTTGGGAACCTCATGTAACCTCACAATCTCCTTAATGAGGATTTGACCCACCTCACTAGCTAAATTGGTGGATTTGACTACAACAAAATGAGGCACCTTTCTTAATATCTTGTCGATGACCACCATAATTGCATCATTGTTTCTAAAGGTTCTTGGAAAATCGTTAATGAAATCCTTGGGGATTACTTCACACTTTCATTTCCGAATGGAATGGGATGTAATAACTCTGTTAGGTGCTTACATTCACCATTCACTTAGTGGCACTCCATGAATTTAGCAACAAAGTCAACTTCTTCCTTTTTCAAGTGAAGGCAATGGTAAAAATTCTTGATGAGCGTGAGGGTCTTTTGGTATCTTGGGTGGTTAGAATATGGTTTAGCATGGATCTCTCTCATTATGAACCTCTACAATTAAACATTGTTTGGTACATATATTTTATCCTTCAATCTAACTAGACCATCCTCTAAAAGTTGATATTCTCCATCCTTTCCACACTCAACCTCTTTGTTAGGTCATTATAATACTAGTGTATCCCCTTTATTGTTATTGTTAGTGTAACCCCCTATTGTTATTGTTGTGTCCATGTAGCCCCCATATTGTTATTGTTATGCCCCATAGAATCCCAATGTTTTTATTGTTGTGTCCTTACATTTTTATTGTTATGTAGGCTCTAACTATATTGTGAACCCTTAGACTCCTATATATGGCAAGGAGGTCTAGTCATTTGTATTATCTAAGAATTGTTCATTTTTGTAATGTAAAGGAGTTCTCCTCCTCAAAGAGGATACTTTTTAAGTTGCTGATCTATCTATTTGCGAGATGGTTGCATAACATTTGGTATCAGAGCTTTGGATTCTAGGGTTTCACTTCTTCAAACAGGCTATCTTGGTATTTTCACTATAACTTTTTTTATACTAGGATTCAGAAGTTGAAATTGCAACCACATGGATCTGAAGTATTGGAAAACGTTTTGTACAATATTCAGATCTTGGTTGGCTATATGTTCATAGATATTATCCATGGAAGTTAGGGTTTTTGCAGGCTCCAGAATTCAATCTCAAATAGGTGAAGCTGTGGAAAATCATCATAAATTTACCTTCGAGAATTATGTTTGAATTTCTTAAAAGGTGGCTAAAATTTTACAGAATTTAGCTTTTCGTGTATCATTTTTAAGGATGAATATCTAAACAGTGAAACATGACATGCCATAATCAGGTCATTGTGGATATTGGGCATAACTCTTTCTTGAAGAATCCAAACTCGACCTAACTTCTCGGGTTGGAAAGAAGAATAAAAGAGTTACCACAAGACAAAATTTTAGACAATTGGAGATCTGAAACTACAACTATACAAGAGTTTCAATATCAAGCACCTAAAAAACAAAAACAAAAAAGGGATGTAATTTTCTAAATTTTGCATAACTTTTGTTTGAAAAATAAGTTTGAAGTGATTCAAATGGCATAGAGAAGCATAGATATAATTTTTTGATTCCAAAATGCCTTAGAACTAAAAAATGGACACACCTAGTAAGCAACTAGAAGGCTCTTCTTTGACACAAGAAGAAGAGGATGAAATGCAACATGATATATCAAAATTATGAGGCCAAGTGAAACAAATTTCGCTCTCGCAAAGAGTAAACACAAATGAAATGGAATCTAAGATGGATGGCTTGAAGAGTTATTTAAAATCAGACATGGAATATTTAAAGGATGGCATAAATGTTTAGATGAAAGGCTTGAAGGATGGTTTAGAAATAGAAATGAAAATGGACCTAGAATATTTGAAGGACATTTTGATAAAGTTCCTACAAGAAATCGTTCCTAGTGGTGACAAGGTACTCCATGAAAATCATGATGAGGATAAAGGAATACAAATTTGTATTTTAGAGACTCCAATGGTGGGTTGAAGACTAACCACATTCTGAAGATTGATATGTGGAACTTTGATGACAAGGACCTGGTAACATGGATACTACAAATGGATAAATTATTTGATCTAAATAATGTTTCAAACAAAAGAAAGGTATGCATTGCATCTTTATACTTAGAACAACATCAATTTGTGAGGTATCGATGGCTTGTTCTCGTAAATCAATTGTCACTTGGACAATTTTTGCGGAAGAATTGGTAGCACATTATGAGGATACAAAGAGAAATACCTTCTTTAGACAATTAATAAATCTAAAACAAAAGGGTTCAATGGAAGAGCATATTAAGGACTTCCAAAGATTGAATATTAAGGTAAATGATATTCCAAAGGAGAATAGGATTGATGTATTCATAGGAACTTTAAAGGATAACATCCAACATGAGGTTCGCCTTTGGGAACCTGATTCATTGGAGAAGGCATTCAAGGTGGCAAGAAAATTTGAAATCAAAATTATGGAAACAAGAAAGTCTACCACTCACAACTATAAAGATGGAAGTGTTGTTTCTTATATCCTTCCACAACCTAAAAGGTTGACACCACAAAAATTGGAGGAAAAAACATAAAAGGTATTTTTTTATAGTTGTGATAGCAAATACACTAAAGGTCATAAGTGTGCTGAGAATAAATTATTTTACATAGATTGTGAAGAGGAGGAAGAAAAGGAACAAGAAACATCAAAAGGTAAATATATATACCAAGAAACAACCCCAGAGAAAGAAGAAATGAATCCGACCATATGTTTTAATGCATTGGTAGGAATTAACACTCTTCAAACTCTCAAGGTAGATGAATATATCAAGAAGAAAAAGGTAATAGTGTTGATTGATTCGGGTAGTACACATAATTTTGTTCATTGTAATATAGCCAAGGAATTAAATTTCTTTCTATATCTAGCACCAAAGTGTCAAGTGACGGTTGCAAATGGAGGAACTATGAATTTCTCTGGAAAGTGCCATATTATCAAGCTAACCAAAGGGGAATATGTATTGAATAGTTCAATTCTTTCCATTCCAATGGGTGGTGCTGATGTTGTACTAGGAGTCCAATGGTTACTATCTTTGGGGAAAATAGCTTTTAATTTTAAAATTTTCATGATTTTTTTTTGGGAAGGAAGGAAATTGAATTAAGGAGTAATGCATGGAAATCAGGAAAAATATTTAGCTCTAATGGCATGAAAAATCTTTTGAAGAAAGAGAAACGTGGCATAATTACACAATTATGCTCATTAGAGGTTCAAACATCAAAATCATTTATTTCTCCAGATCTCCAAAATGTATTGGACAATTATTGCAAGGTATTTGAGACTCCCAGCGGCCTCTCACCTATTTGTGATTATAATCATGATATTCCCTTGATTCTAGGAAGTCATCCTCCAAGGATTTGGCCATACAGATATCCTTATGCCCAAAAGAGTGAAATTGAATGTATGGTTGTAGAAATGCTAGACGTTGGTATGACTCAACCTAGTCAAAGTTAATTCTCTGCTTCAGTAGTATTGGTGCACAAGAAGGATGGATCATGATATATGTGTCTGAATTATAGGGAGCTCAACAAACTCACTATTAAAGATAAATTTACCTTTCCTATCATTGATGACTTGTTGGATGAGTTACATGGAGAAATTTACTTCACCAAGATAGATCTTCAATTAGGATATCATCAAATTAGAATGAAGACTGAAGACATTCTGAAAACATCATTCAGAACTCATGAAGGTCATTATGAATTTTTGGTCATAACTTTTGACCTTACTATTGCACCTTCCACATTTCAAGGTTTGATGGATTCCATTTTCAAAACCTTCCTTAGTAAAATTGTGTTAGTATTTTTTGATGATATACTAATATACGATAAGTCTTGGAAGGATCATGTTCAACATGTTAACATGGTACTCAAACTTTTGGAGAAGAAACAATTATATGAAAAAACCTTCAAATGCTTCTTTAGAGTATAGGAGGTGGAATATTTGGGTGATATTGTATCTCATGATGGTGTTAAGGTAGACCCTAACAAAATTAAATCCATTAATGAATGGAAAATCCCCACAACCCTAAAACATCTTCAAGGATTTCTTTGGTTGACAGGGTATTATTGCAAGTTTGTTAAGAGTTATGGGAGAATGTTGGGTAAACTTGACTAGGGATAGAGTCAAAGTTGACTAGGTTAAACCATGATGTTCTAGGCACATGCAGTAGTGTACCCATGGTATTATGGTCTGTGGTATTGCATGTAATGGAGCTTATAAAAGGATGGAAGGAATTCATTGTAATGTAGGCCTGGAGGTGAGCAATGAAGGCTCACTTGGCCGGATTGGCCAGGGTTTTGGCCAATGCTAATGAGATCTCATTGGGTTGGGTTTTTTCTTGGATTTGGGGTTTTCCCAGATAAACATGCGTGTTTATT
Source organism: Pinus taeda (assembly GCA_000404065.3). NCBI lineage: Eukaryota > Viridiplantae > Streptophyta > Pinopsida > Pinales > Pinaceae > Pinus > Pinus taeda. The sequence continues at coordinate 56,240 of APFE030979229.1, forward strand.
TGTTTATGATTGTTTCTGGTTATTCTGTGTTTTTTTCCTCTCAATATATCTCCATAATTAATTTATGTTATGCAGTCAATTACTAATATAGACTTTACCAATGATTTAGCCACAGGTACACGTGCCTTACTAGGTCTTAGCTATATGCCCATTTACATGCAATAATTAACTTCATTATAATAGATGTTTTTTTTTGTTTACCCTTGTTGTTTCTTTCTACATATGACATCAATCTCCATATAAAAAGAACCCATCTATCGGATTACATGGCTCACCAGCTGTTGTAACTACCAGTTATCTAGGCATTCTTTTCAGGTACGTGGTTCATCAATTAATTAATCCACATACACATATCCTCCTCATTGTGATTGCTCCATACTTTGAGCCTATCTAATCTCCATAGCCACGGAAGTGAAAGCTTTAAAGTCTTTTATCAAACCGCTTGAATTCCCATCAAACATTACTGTAGAATTATCATCTATCATTCATGCTTTGTCGATATCTGTGGGTGGTGTCCTTGGTCACTTCGTATAAATATAGGGTTCCAGATCTGCATCTAGTAGCATATCCACCTCTTTTTAATAGCATCCAGGGTTCTCTGTGATCACAGGCTCCTCTTGATCCAGAAAATGATAGTGTCTGCTTTGACAGCTTCCATGTTAGGCATATTTCGCTCCATCAGGGATCATATACTCGTGCTTCCTAGTTCCATCATTTGAAAATTTTTTGTTAGGATACCAACCTTACAAATGGCCCGAATACTTAGATTCTAGTCACAGTTCTCACAACTTCATTCATGGATCACTTCTAGCAGTCTTGCGCCTAAATTTCATTAAATTTCACCAAAGAGTCCCTTTTAGCAATTCCATCACTCACTTGCATCTCAACTGTCACGAAATTTCTCTTGTTCTTGGTCATGACTCATTGTTTTTGGTTTTTTTACTGATCCATTACACTCAATCTAATGAATTCTCTCATTCAGCTTTGTTGTCGCTCGAGAAAATTTCTTGATCCATCCATGCATTAAAAATTTGGATAGTTCTGCAATATAACATTACCCTTGAGGAGCGTTGTGGCATCAGAATCATATTTCGACTCCATTTCTAAGTTTTGTCCAAAGATATCAAAGACTAAACCATCATTGCATGCCATGGTATGCTAGAGCTCATACTTTTCTTGCCTCAAGAGAAATTCTCGAATAGAGCTTCTGTTACATCCATATCATGGACAACGTTTCCTCCATATCCATGGGAACATTCCCCAACATAAATTTTCTGGTTGTGGTGAGTGTCTCTATCAAGTTGGCTATGACCGCTCCTCCACCATCAATAAGACCACCATAGCTACAACTACAACCAATGCATCTGTGTAAATAATGTTTGTAGATCCCACAACATTCACTTTCTCCATACATTTCTACCTTGTAAAACTCTCACTGGCACGATTCCTAGCTAAAACCACTCATATATTTGGATCTTGATGTGAGGGAGGGCTCCATGTTTTTCACATGATTGTGATGTGATTGAGGCTACCATTTCATTTCGATTAGTGGCCACCTTATCTCGATCTGCCCTTACGACTGGTGACAACTTCACATCGTTTTGGGGTTGGCACTGATCCATGTAAAATGCTCAGATTCAACGCTCAACATATCTCTTCTTTGCTCACATCCAGTTCTTGGACTACCACAAATCTTATATCTATGGCATCTTCACACATGCGTCACCTCTTTTCCAGTGATTCCATGTTCCTTGCACCCAAAGCTGCAAATAGATTATGCGTTGTCTTCTTGTCTAGTCCACATACTCAACTCTTCACCCAACACGCACTCATCTACCTCAACGATCTAGCTTCATATCCAGATCACTATGAAATACAAACACAACTTGTAAAATTAGTTCTTCCTTTGATTCTTTGAATCTTGAATATCACTTTGCTTCTCTATGATCATATCTCTCCATTCACCAGGCCATATAAATTGTTGGCAATAGAAGCACCCTTCTAAAGCCAAAATGGCTCTAATACCAATTGTTAAGAAATTGACTGCATAATATAAATTAATTATGGAGCTAAATTGAGAGGAAAAAAACATAGAATAACCAACAACAATCATAAACACATAAACATACATGTTTATTTAGGAAAACCCCAAATCTGGGAAGAAAACCCAACCCAATGAGATCTCATTAGCATTGATCAAAACCCTGGCCAATCTGGCCAAGTGAGCCTTCAATGCTCACCTCCAGGCCTAAATTATAATGAAGTCCTTCCATCCTTTTATAGGCTCAATTACATGCAATGCCACAGACCATAATACCATGGGTACACTATATGTGCCCAGAACATCATGGTTTAACCTGGTCAACTTTGACTCTATCCCTAGTCAAGTTTAGCTAACATAGAATAACAACGCCTCTAACAAAATTATTGAAGAAAGATGCGTTTCATTGGACTCTAGAAGAAACTAAGGCCTTTGAACATCTTAAATAGGCAATGTTCCAAGCATCGGTCTTAGTTACGCCAGATTTCAAAAGAACCTTTTTTATGGAATGTGATGCCTCCAAAAATGGAACTAGTGTTGTTTTAATGCAAGAAGGAAGACTTGTTTCTTTTGAAAGTCATCCAATCAAAGGAAAGCATTTACACAAGGATATCTATGAGAAGGAAATGTTTTCAATACTACATGCACTAAAGAAATGGTGACCTTACCTAATGGGAAGACACTTCAAGGTAAAAACAAATCATGATAGCATTAAATAATTTTTGAGTTAGGTCCCTATAATACTAGTGAATCCACCTTATTGTTATTTTTTTGCCCATGTATCCCCCATATTGTTATTGTTGTGCCCCATAGAAGCACACTATTTTTATTCTTGTGCCCTTACATTATTATTGTTATGTAGGCTCTGATTATGTTGTGACCCCTTAGACTCCTATATATACAAAGGAGATCTTGTGATTTGTATCACCCAAGAATTGTTCATTTATTTAAGGTAAAGGAGGTTTCCCCCTCGAAGAGGATAATTTTAAGTCATTGATCTATCTTTTTGTGAGCTTGTTGCATAACATTGGGTATCAAAGATTTGGATTCTAGGGTTTCACTTCTTCAAACAAGTCATCTTGGCATTTTATCTATAATTTTCTTCTACAAGGATTGAAAAGTAGAAATTTTTACCACGTGGAAAAGAAATCATGGTTAACTTCATGTAAAAATTTTAGATCTTGGTTCGCTATATTTTTGGAGATATGATATGAGGAAGTTAGGGTTTTTGCAGGCTATAGAATCCTATCTCAAACAAGTGACCTAGGGAAAAGCATCATAACTTTTGTTTCAAGAATTATATTTGAATTCTATAAAACATGGTAGAAATTTCACGGAATTTAGTTCTTTTTGTATCAATTTCAGTATCGAAGGTTGAAACAGTGACACGTGGCATCCCATACAACTTTGCTCTACTAAACTAGTCCATAATTAAGTCATCATGGGAGATTTCACATAAGTCTTTCTTGAAGAATCCAATCATGATAATACTTGTGGGGTTGGAAAGATGACTCAAAGAGATACCACAGGAAGAAATTTCAAAACTTGGAGATCTAAAATTACAGAGTTACAACCATTTCAAGATCAGGCTCCAAAAAGAAAGAAAAAAGTTTGTATTTAAAAAAAATATTCCAAAACTTTTGTTTGAAAAATAATTTTGAAGTGATTCCAAGGGAATATTGAAGCATAAATATCAGTATTAGGTTCTAGAATGCCTCCAAAGAAAAATAATTCTACACCCATGTTATACAATATTTTGTCACATCTCTTGCACTTCCTTGTGACATACCTCAAAGTTCCCAAAACATAACCATCATGTAGTGTACTCATTCATATATGTAGTTCAAACCTTTCCTAAGACATTCATTGGAAAATGCCCTAAACTTCTCCTAAAGGAAATAGCTCTAAAACCATAATTTGAGAATCATCACCCATATGAGACTAAAAAAGGTGATGATCTCTAGTTTCATTGTACTTGACCGACGATGGCATCACTCTATTCACTCATATGCCTGTGATGATCCCAAAAAGGAAATTTTCCTGAAGAGTATGAGAAGATTCATGATCTAGAAGCTTCCAGAGCGGCGAGATGGAGGTTGTTCGACATAGATGAGATTGAATTCTCCCAACTTGGCCTCTTGGACTTATCCCTATGAACTACCTCCTTGAGATCAGGGCCTACTCCTATCTTTGGAGAGATCCTAACTCCCTTTTCCAGCCTATATATTCATCCTCTCCCATTCCTAAATGGTTGGTCTATGTATATTAGCACCTTTATGCTAAGATTGCGCCTATATGCTACTCATTTGTCTTGGAGAAGAAGTGCTTGGAGAGCTTAGCTTGGACTTGGATATTTATTTCAAGGAGAGCCTATCAACATTAAGGCTTGGTTATATGCTTCCCCTTATTTTCTATTAATAAAAAACTACTGGTTCATTTTCCATTGATGTCTATGCTCATGTATCATCTATCTTAACATTCCTTGATCAGTTAAGTAGGTTTCCTTTGAATATGTTGTTTGTATTTTCATGCCTTGTTGTGTCTTGATCTCTTGTGCATTTGCGTAAATGTTGTGAACAGTAGGAACGAGCCCATGACACAAGTGATTCAAAGTCTTTAAGAAGTGAGATCCTGTTCTCCCAATGAGATCAAGTTTTACACTGAACATTTCAAAGAATTTCGAGATGTATTTGCGTGGTCATATGAGGAATTGCCTAGTATTGATCTAGAAATAGTGGTGCATGAAATACCTACCTATCCTGGTGCAAATCATATTTGTCAATGACTTCGTCCTGTGCATCCTTGGAAGGATGCTTCCATTAGAGAAAAAGTTAAAAATCTTTTGAAAGCTGGAACTATCTATCCAATCCCATTGATAGATTGGGTGTCTAACATTGTCCCTATTGCTAAAAATAAGGACATGATTTGCATCTGTGTTGATTACCGTGACATTAATCATGCATGTCCAAAAGACAACTATCCCACTTCATTTATTGTTCAGATCATCGACGAGTGCGTTGGGAGTGAATTTTCTTGTTTATAGATGGTTTTTCTTGCTACAACAGATCAACATCTCACTTGATGATCAACATAAGACCACCTCTATTTTCCCATAGGGAAATTTTACCTATAAGAAGCATCCGTTCAATTTAAAAAATGTTGGCGTTACCTTCGAGAAAGAAATGTCTTATGTGTTTCATGATATTTGACACATTGTTCAACCTTACCTTGACGACTTACCAACCCATTCTGCTAAGCGTCATGACCATTTGGACCACTTAAGATCCCTCTTTCTACGATGTCGACATTATAACATCTGCCTTAATATGTAAAAGTGTGTTTTTTATGTGGAATCTGGTTGACTCTAGGGTTTTGTGGTGTCCCGTCAAGGTATCTGAATTGATCCTTTAAAATTTGAGGCTATTTTCAACTTACCTCCCCACCCCCTTACCTCATTGCTTCAATTTCCAAGCCTATAAGGAAAGGCTAACTTTCTTTTTCAATTTGTTCCTAACTACGTTGAACTCGCCAAGGGTTTTACTCGCTTGCTTAAGAAGGGTATCACTTTCATTTGGGATGAAGTTGCCCAAAAATCCTTTGATGCTTTGAAAGACATGCTTATCAGTGCTCCTTTACTGCATCCCCCTGATTATCAATGCGATTATTTCCTATACTTGGTTGCAACTAACAATACCATTTCTATGGTGTTGGTTTTTTAGGATGACGACGATGGAAATGAACATGTGATTTATTATTTAAGCTGAAATCTCCTTGACACTGAATCTCGATATGCCCATGTCTAGAAGCTTGCCTTGGCAGCGGTCCATGTTGCCCAAAGATTTCGTCATTATATCCTTTTGCAGAAAACCATGGTGATTTCCGATTGCAACCTCATGACCTATATATTGAATTATCAATTACAAGGGGGGGGGGAATACTCCAAATGGGTTGTTATCCTATAGGAGTTTGATTTGGAGTTTACTACCACCAAACCAAAGAAATCACTTGTTTTTGCTGAGTTGATATGTGCCCATTCGTCTGCAGGCACTTCTACTTATTTTTTTTAGCATATTCTTGTTGAAACTCTATTTCTCATCAGCACTCTTGACCCGTGCTATGGAGATATTATCATTTATCTTTAGACCCAAACCTTGCAATCTGAGTTGTCTCAATTTGATTGATGCCACATCTATCATAAGTCCCAACCCTATTAGATTCTTGGTGATACATTGTACCGAGTTAGTGTGGACTCTGTTCTTCGTAGATGTCTAACACTTGAAGAGGTTGAACAGGTCTTGAATGACTACCACTCTAGGGAATGTGGTGGTCATATGTCTAGCTATGACACTACTCAGAAAATCCTTTGCTCTAGTTATTTCTAGCCTTCCATCTTTAAAGATCGTATTCTGGCTATTCAGAAATTCCATGAATGTCATATTTTTAACTACAATGAGCACATCCACCAGCACACTTACACCTAGCAGTTATTATTGGCCCATACGCTAAATGGGGCATAGACTTCATGACATGTAACCCTTGCTCAGCTCGGGGGCATGGCTATATTATCCTCTCCATCAACTACTTTACTAAATGGGTCGAGGCAATGCCCACATACAATGCTCACGGTATCACTACTGCTTAGTTCCTCTTCAACCATGTCATAGGACATTTTGGTGTTCATCAAGCCATTGTAACAGACCATGGATCACACTTTCGTCAGTACATTATGGCAGAGCTGACTGCTTAGTTGTGCCTTCTTCATGATAGCTAAAATCATTACTATCCATAGGTCAATGGCCAAGTCGAAGAAATTAATAAAGTTTTTATTACTATTCTTAAACACACCATTGGGAAGAAAAAAAAAAGATTGGCATCCGATGCTATTATTAGCTCTTTGGCTTAAAAAACTTCTGCTAAAACATCCACTAGCTTCACTCCATTCCAATTGGTTTATGGTTTAGAGGCAACTCTACCGATTGAATTTGAAATCCCTTCACTCAAATTAGTTGTCCAACTTCTTCCTAATAACTCGCCTGAAGAGGAGCAATTACTATACCTTGAGAGGTTTGATTAGACCTGTTGCATTGCTACGTTGGTAATCGAAGCCCAAAAGAAACATGTCAAAGCTCATTTTGATCAAACCGTTTCTCCTCGCACTTTTTCTGAAGGTGACCCGGTCCTCCTTTATAATCAGGCTAATGATAAGTTAGGCGTTGGAAAGTTTGAACCTCTGTGGCATGGGCCATATATCGTCAAATGTGTTTTGAAAAAACGTGCCTATGAGCTACTTGATTATGAAGGAAATGTAATGTCACAACACCAAAATTGATTGTATTTGAAAAAGTATTATGCTTGAAATTCGTGTAATGAATTTTTGTAAATTAGTGTGTGAATTCATTAGTGTGCGCTTTTTTTTTGTGTTTTTTTCCTTTGCAGACATGTGTTTTTCTTCTTACCTCATGTTCCACTCGATTTGCAAATGTCATCAAGTCATTATCTCAGTTTTGCTGATGGTGCTTGTTGTAGCACTCGGAATTTGTCCTCTGCAACTTGGGCACTCTTTTCCGTTGTTGGTAAGTTGATTGAATTACAAGGTATATGCCTTGGTTGAACAACTAACAATATTTTTTAATACAGTGCGGTCATTGAACTATTGTCAGAAGTAGTTGCTCTTGGCATTAGAGATTTAGTTGTCAAGTTAGATTCACAACTCGTTGTGTTACAGTTAAACAATCATTATTCAGTAAGAAATCCACTGATATTGCATATGTATCTATGTGTTTGATTACTGGAAATAAATTTTGATTTTATCACATATCAACATATTCCATGTGATTTGAATACATTAACAGATGCATTAGCAAACTATGTTCTTGATAGAAATTTTCGTAATTTATAATACCAATCACATTATCATGATATGTATATCATGTCTCTCAGATACTTGGCTTTCAAAGGCTACAAAATGTGTAAAAGTAGCTAGAAAGGCTATCAACCCACATGATGTTCATGGTAGCATGAGATTGCTCTGATCACTCGGCCTAACAACCAACACAGTCTCACTGATACTCATATGGTGTGTCTCTACCATCCCAATGGCACCTAGTCTATGGTAACATACTCTAGTATCCCCTAGGTAATCATGTCCAAGTTACACTCCATCTCTATTAAGGGGTATGCCCCTTCCTCATAGTCAGCACCTACTATCTTATGGGATCCTTGCCGTGCTATTGAAGACATGCCAGACAATCTTTCACATCCAACATCTGCACATTTATCACAAGTTAAATCTCAGTTAGACTTTTACAAAAATTTCATAAGACTCGAAAAAATTAAAAAAAAAAGTTTTACCTGTGTCAGTCCACTATTCTCCTGGTGGCAGAAGTAGATCTGGGTCCCATCTAAAATATGTGATGACATAAGCATAATCATCCACAACAATTAGTTGGTGACGTAGTGAGCCAAAAAAATGTCGAGGGAAATGCATATGTTGGCCACTTCCTCCTCGGGGCATGAGATGACACCATCGCATTAGCCTCAGATTTTGGGGAAAGGATTTGGTACCTCTGCAAACTGGTTCGAAAATAAGGGCACCCGCTCTAGGAAGAAATTAACTAGTATTAAATTGAAACCAAATTTTTTTAGGTTCCCTCATTTACCTTTGGTTAGATACCTCTTCATATTGTCCAGTAATCCTCCACACCAGTTGAAGACTATGTGAGTCAAATAATCCACTACATAACAAAATTGTGACAGGGAGGCTTCATGGAGAGCTTGTATTCAAGATATGTGAGCTATGGTGAATAAGATAGTTCTCAAGGGAAGGTTAGTGGCTATTTTTATCTTTACTTTCCCACCCATAGTCATCTCTGAACTTGGGGAATGTCTCATTACTAGACTTCTAGTACTTTCACCTCCTGGGCGAGATCCAAAGAGCTGGACTCTCTCTCCCCTCCTAGACAATATGATAATGAAATAGATATATTTTTCATCCAGCACTAGCTCCTAGTCTTTAATTATGAAGAACTCTCAATCAACACCCCACAAGATGATCAAATACAACAGTAGCTCCATTTGAGCTCCCAATCCTGTGGTTTTGAAGAACTTCAACAACCCACAATTTCTCAAAGCATTGATGCATTCTAGATCTTGGGATGCCTGGTGGTCTTCGGCCTCATGGCCTCTTTCTTTCCATTCTAGAACCATGGTCTCCTGCAAAAAATCATTAAACATAAGTAAGAACCCTTTATATGGATCAAAATTGAGAATGTTTTCTTGAAAGAAGAGATTTTCTTCAAAAATCCCGCCTCGATGCCATTGCGCCTATTTTTATTAATAGAGGGATGTCATCATGAGTGCCTTTGGGCTTGGGAGAGATCATCATGGGTTTGATGAGGAAACATGCGATGATCACAACCATTTTAAAATTTTAAAATCCTTCCTTTTGGCATACAAAATTACATTAAAAATACATAAAAATATAATGAAATGCAAGAGCAAGGACAAACCTCTTACCTGCTGCAAACGGTTCATGAAATGATGTCTTGGATCTCCGCACTAGTTATTTGAAATCAAGAAAAATAGGGCACAAATGCACTCTCGATATCAGTGATGGGTGAATTTCCTTGTACAATTACAAGTATTTTCTAGTGAACAAGTGATTATTATTGACTGACTCAAACAAATTTTTGTTTGATCTCTTTTTTGGACTCAAGAAAAATAAACAAAAAAGGAACCCCCCGGAGTCATCTTTAAGCTCCTTTCTGACTCTTAAAAACTAAAAAGATCTTCGAGTACTTGTTGTTTCGAACTCGTAAAATTAAATGAATTGAAGTCATCTCAATATATGTTTACCCCTTTTTCGACTGAGATTGACTATTTATGAAAAAGGTACACCTTGGTCAACATGGTCAAGAGGTTCTCTCAATATTGTTTTCTACCTTCTTGGGTTCAAGGGACAAATTATGAAAAGGGACATGATGGAGTTTTCTTTTTTGTCTCTTTTTCAAACTCTCTAAACATGAAAAAGATATCGATTTATTCTTACGTCGGACTCATTAAAAGTTTAGGATGAAAGACTCGTCACTATGATGAGATCGAGATTCTCCTTCCGAAGACTCGTGAAACTTACTAGGATGGATTAATCTGAAGAATTAACTTACATGAAAAACATATGTTATTCCCTTCAAGCTTGTGATTAAAAATAATTGTGGTACTCTCTAGAAATAATGGGGAAAAATGAAAATGAAACATCCTTTGTATAGACAGAATGTCTCTCTTGAACATGACACTCTTCTGCTTTCATGTTGAGTTTGGGATATCCTCACTTAGTCACTTGTCTTCCCAGGTTTGGGTGATTCATTTTTACCTCTCATTTGACTATTCCATTTTTGCGTCCTAACCTTTAGTCCTATAATGAGTCAAATGCTGCCACACTCCGCAGTAGTGTTTCTAGTGTTCAGGAGAAGTCCTATCTGCAGTTATTTACCTATACATTGTCTGACCCATTGTTACAGTTTTGGATCTTATTCATTTCATTCCACTTTATTCCTTGTTTTGTGTCGATGATCAGGGATTCATAACTGCCCTTCTTTGATGGATCACTTCTTGTCGACTTCAGCTCATTATGAAGGAAGATGACTTAGAAACTCCCTTTTAGTACCTTAGAGCTTGCATGCCTTAATGGAAATTTCTTCCCATCCGACGACAAGTCTTCATCATTGGCCTTCGATTGGATGATTCCACAAGTGTTTGATTTCAGTTTCATTTTCACATTCATGGAGTATACTGTCATACCTTGAGATCCATTGTCATTATTGGTGGTTTCTCTCATACCTGTTAATGGTCCACATCGTTGGCCTTTAATCATTTGGTTTTCTAGCATGTTTGACTTTGACACATTCATTCACATGTTAGAATTCGTACTTTGATCGGGTAAGGATGGAGTGCAAGACCTTGAGTCTTGTCTGATACGACTCAGCCTGCATGGAGTTATATGTTATTTGTGATTGTACACATGCTTCTAATATACGGATGGTTGTGACCATACCATGGGACTTTACATTTATGATGATCCTTCTATATTAGATGGCTGTGACCATACCTTGGATCTTATATTCACAGATGATCCTTCTCATTTCAATGGCTACACCTATACCATGGATCCTTTCATATAGTCCTTATTAATTCATATGGTTGTGTCTGTATTGAGGATTCATGTTTTGATATCATATATGTATATGTATATGAATCCTTGATTTGCAGGTCTCTTGACAACGTTTATCCTTGTCCTTGCAAAAGCTCGTAAAGCATCTCTGTCATCACTCCTCGTTCTGTCTTCATGCTTTAGGGGGCATCCGTTACACAGTATTCTGTCACACCTCCTCCACTTCCCTGTGACATACCTCGAAGTGCCCGAAACATAACCATCATGTAGTGTAATCATTCATATATGCAGTTTAGACCCTTCCTAAGACATTTATTGGAAAATTCCTTGAGATTCCCTTGAACGAAATATCTTTAAAACCCTAATTTGATAATCATCGCTTTTATGAGACTAAAACCGATGATGATCGCCTGTTGCACTATACTTCACCCGTGATGACATTTCTCTGTTCACTTGTATACCTGCAATGATCCCAAAAAGGAAATTTTCCAAAAGAGGATGAGAAGCTTTGTGATCTAGAAGCTTCCAGAGCAGTGAGATGGAGGTTGTTCGGCATAGATGAGGATGAATTCTCCCAACTTTGCCTCTTGGTCTTATCCCTATGAACTACCTCCTTGAGATCAGGGCCTACTCCTATCTTTGGAGAGATCCTAACTCCCTTTCCCACCCTATATATTCATCCTCTCCCATTCCCAAATGATTGTTCTATGTCTATTTGAACCCTTATGCTAAGATTGTTCCTATATACTACTCATTTGGCTTGGAGAAGTAGTGCTTGGAGAGCTTAGCTTGGAATCAGATATTCATTTCAAGGAGAGCCTATCAACATCAAGGCTTGGTTGTCTACTTCCCCTTATTTTCTATTAATAAACAACTGTTGGTTCATTTTCCATTTATGTGTATGCTCATGTATCATCTCTCTTAACATTCCTAAATTAGTTAAGTAGGTTGCCTTTGAATATGTTGTTTGTATTTGCATGCCTTTTTGTGTCTTAATCTCTTGTGTAGGTGCATAAACGCTGTGAATAGTAGGAAGAAGCCCGTTATGCAAGTGATTCAAAGTCTTCAACACGGGAGATCGAGATAGCATCAGA
>APFE030979229.1:71458-85046 GCA_000404065.3 Pinus taeda
AAAATTAAAGATAAAAATAACATAAAATAAAACAAATCAAAATGATAATACATATATTCAACAACTAATTTTTAACTGCTAATTCCTAACAGCTATTTCCTAATGGCTAACTCTGGAACTGGATGCATCTCTACTACTTAAACTTTCTGATTGATTGATTTTTTCACCTTTGTCATGAGGATGCATGCTTTCGCATCCTCCTACCAGTGGGAAAAAACCAAATTCTGTGACCACATAAAGTAAGGCACAACATTCAAGGTCAGGGCATATCGGTCCTGGAGGATTGTGTAACCATTTGATCATAGGTGTAACGACCAGTGGGAGTGTCCTGGAGTGGCCTAGCACACAACTACCTACACTTTGCCACTAATCCATTTAGCGGCCTCCAAAACTCTCTCTCCTTTTTGAAAGGCACATTAGATGGTTCAAAACATTGACCAACAACTTATGATGTGATTAATCTTAAAGACATTACTAAAATCAATATGGATTACAAAAGTCTAAAATCAAGCATAGAAGGATATATCAAGAATAAAAATGTAATAGTGTTGATTGATTTGGGTAGTACCCATAATTTTACTCATTGTAAGATGGCCAAGGAATTGAATTGCTTCCCATATCCAGCACCAGAGTGTCAAGTGATGGTTGCAAATGGAGGCACTATAAATTTCTCTAGAAAGTGCCATAATATCAAGCTAACCATGGGGAAATTTGTATTTAATAGTAAAATGCTTCCATTCCAATGGGTGGTGCTGATGTTGTACTAGGAGTCTAATGATTACAAACTTTGGGGATGATATATTTCAATTTCCAAGAACTTTTCTTGATTTTTTTTTGGAAGGAAAGGAAGTTTAATTGAGGGTTATCACATGGAAACCAGGAAATATAATCAGCTCTAATGGGATGAAAAATATTATGAATAAAGAAAAAACGCGGCGTAATTGCACAATTATGCTCAATAGGGGTTCAAACATCAAAATTATTTGTTTCTCCAGATCTACAAAAAGTATTGGACAATCATCCTAAGGTGTTTAAGACTCCCAAATGCCTCCGACCTATTCATGGTAATGATGATGCAGTTCACTTGATTCCAAGAAGTGTTCCTCCAAACATCGGGTCTTACAAATATCCTTATTCCTACAAGAGTGAAATCGAATGTATGGTTGCAGAAATACTAGAGGCTGGTATAATTAAACCTGCTCAAAGTTCTTTCGCTGCTCTAGTAGTATTGTTGCACAAGAAGGATGGATCATGGCATGCGTTTCCAGATTATAGGGAGCTAAACAAGCTCACTATTGAAGATAAATTTCCCATTCCTTTCACTGATGAATTACATCAGGAGAATTTTACTTTGCCAAGTTGGATCTTTGTTAAGCATATCATCAAATTAGAATGAAGACTAAAGAAATTCAGGAAACAACATTTATAACTCATGAGGGTCATCATGAATTTTTGGCCATGCCTTTTGGCCTTACTAATGAACCTTCCACATTCAATGTTTGATGAATAAAATGAAACAACATGAAGATTATCATCGCAGTGAAAGAAGTTTTTTATGTAGGTGACTGGGTATTTGGATGACTACAACCATAGAAAAAAATGTCTCTCAAGAAAGATAAGAAGGATAATAAATTATCACCCAAGTACTACGGTCCTTACAAGGTGTTGTAAAAAATTGGTACTATGGCATAAAAATTTGTGTTGCCCGCATCTTCCTGATTACACCAAGATTTACATGTTTTGTGCTTAAAGAAGGTTATCGGTGACAAGCTTCCAGTTCATACAGTGTTACCAGAACTTGAAAAAGAAGGAAAAATCATATTTGATCCTGAAGTAGTCACGGAAACAAGAACCCAATAGCTACGAAATCGATCAATTTCAGAGTATCTCATTAAGTGGAAGAACTTACCCATTGAATATTCCACATGGGAGGAGGAGAAATTTATACAAAAGCATCCAAAACTACTCAAGCATTGAGGAAAATACTTTTTTGAAGGAAAGGGGCACTTTAGGTCCCTATAATACTAGTGTATCCCCCTTATTGTTATTTTTTTCCCATGTAGCCCCCATATTGTTATTGTGGTGCCCCGCAGAAGCCCACTATTGTTATTATTGCTCCCTTACATTATTATTTTTTTGTAGGCTCTTATTATATTGTGACCCCTTAGGCTCTTTTCATTTGTATCATCCAAGAATTTTTTATTTATGTAGTCTAAGGAAGGTTCCCCCCTCAAAGTTGTTAATCTATCTTTTTGTGAGCTGGTTGCATAAAATTTTGGAACAGAGATTACCTTCAAAAGAGCAGCAAAAGTGGGTCACCAAGATGTTGGGTTATGATTTTGAAATCATCTACAACAAAGGGAAGCAAAATGTTTTTGTAGATGCACTCTTAAGAAAGGATGAGGATGTGGAAGCATTGCTTTGTGCCATTTCTATTGTCCAACTTGATTGGATAACTAAAGCAAGGGATGAATGGAAGAATGATGAAGATGTGTGGACACTCATTCAAAAGTTGCAGCAAGATCCCAATACATTTGATACATTTATCTAGAAAAATGATTCGTTATAGTACAAATATCACTTATATCTCTATACGAATTCCCAACTCAAACAAAATATTATTTTAGAATTGCACACATCCCCCTTACGAGGGCACTCAATATTTTTAAAAAATTACCACAGGGTCAAAAGGAATTTTTCTAGGATGGCCATAAATATGATATTTAGAAGTTTGTGGTAGAGTGTTTGTTTTCAAACAAAATAAGATGAGACAATAAAGACCCGAGTTTGTTTCAACCTTTAGCCATTCTAAATTAACATTGGGAGGAGGTCTCAATGGATTTTACCATAGGTTTACCCAAGTCTGAAGGAAAGAGTATCATCATGGTGGTAGTTGATAGAATTACCAAGTATAGACACTTTTGTGCATTATCTCATCCATTTAAAGCCAGTGTAATTGCTACTGAATTTATGGAAACAATTTAAAAGATGCATGGAAACCCAATGATTATTATAAGTGACAGAGATCCCATTTTCACCAGAAATATTTTTGGACAAAATTGTTTTCTTGTTTGGGTACTCAATTAGCTCATATCTTATCTTATCATCTTCAATCTGATGGGAAAATGGAGATAGTTAACAATTGCTTGGAAGGATATATTTGTTTCTTTGTATCTAATAAACACAAAGTGGTTAAATATGGTTGAATGGTGGTATAACACTTCCATATTGTAGAAAAAATGACCCCATTTATAGCAATTTATGGATATCATCCATAATCCATCACATCATCTTTAAGAGAAAATTCTAAGGTTCAAGCAGTGGAATATCATATCGAGCATCAACAAAAAGTTTTGCAGCTCCTAAAGGATAACCTCACTCTAGCACAATATTGAATGAAACAACAGACTGATCAACATCGTAGTGAAAGAAGTTATGATGTAGGTGACTGGTTATTTTTACGGCTACAACCATACAAAAAAATGTCCCTCAAGCAAGCTAAGAAGGATAATAAATTATCAACCAAGTACTATGGTCCTTACAAGACGTCGCAAAAGATTGGTGCTATGGCATACAGTTGGAGTTCCATACATCTTCTCGAGTACACCTGATTTTCCATGTTTCATGCTTAAATAAGACTATCAGTGCCAAGCTCCCAGTTCAAACAATATTGCCAGAACTTGATCAAGAAGGAAAAATCATATTAGAGCCTAAATTAGTGACAGAAACAAGAACTTGACAACTACAAAATCGAACAATTTTAGAGTATCTCATTAAGTGGAGGAAATTATATGGCCTAGGGCAACCCCTCCTTCTAGACTTGGTCCAAATATTTTAAAAACAATGTTTTATTCCTTCTATGCTACTTTTCACTGAGATAAAAGTGTGTACATGTGGGTTAGTCAATACCCAACTTGCATATATGTGTTAAAAAACTTTAAAAAATTAAATTTCCTTAATTATGGGCAGAGTTCATGCTTTTTACCTGTTGATTACCTCCTATTGCCCATGGCCCAACTGTTTCCCAACTAAAAAACTAATTGGGAGGAGTATAAATTAACTTCTATGTGAAGGCATTAAGGAGGAGAATAGATAGAGTTATTATGCTGAGATTATCCCTGACTGAATTTGAAGTATCCATGTGCTTCAAGCACTTCACCAAGTTTCAGGAAACCCTTGTTTCCTTGATTGTTGATATTATGCCTCTTGCTTGAGATATCATGGTATTGGTTATGGAAGGAGGTTGTTGAAGATTGCGACTGGACGGCTCTGGAGGACGGTTCCGCTTGGAGCCAGAAGTGGAAGACTCAAGTGAATTCTCTCCGTGTTAGTTATAGCTTTCTACATTAAAAAGAAGCACTATCTTGTTTTCGAGATTATCTGTGTTTATGCGTCAGATACTATTGTAATTCATATATGAATGTTATTTTGATGTAAAACTAATCATTTTCTTATATGATATAAATTTAGTTTCATTAAAATGCTTTATCTATATACTGCTATGTATGTTCAAATTGAATAATTTTCAGGTTTGGAGAACATCAGGAGTTGCAGAGGGTCTGAACCCTATGGGATCTATCCGAACGAAGGACATCTAGGTATGGTCTCTCTCACATAGTTTTTTTATTTAAGAATTTTGCATGAGTTGTATGAGTGTTTCTTACTGTAGTTTGCTCTTGATCTATTGGGGTTCCAATCCAAAGCCCTAGGGAAATTATTCTCGTAACATAATTGGTGACTCAATTGGTGATAACAATTTTGTTATTCCTAGTTTGGGTTGTTCAGTGTCAATCAAGGTTCAGTTCTTGGTTTGCTTGCTGTGACAATATTATTTGGTCTAGTAGAATCTTAGACCTTGAGTCTGATCCTTTTTATTTGGCTTTGTTTTGTATTTTTCTTGCAAAGCTTTGTATACGCAATTTAGTCTATTTACAGTAGCATACACATGCCAGTTTCTATGAATTGAACCCACGTATATGCGAGTTTCCTTTATCAGAAGCACGTGTACATGCCTCTGTGCTTGAACACAATCATGTATACCATTTTTTGCATTGTTTTGTCAAATCTCTCTGCCCAGTTTCTTGGTCTGTTTAGTCTCTGAGTGGTCAATTTTGGTCTCTAGAATTTTATTATTCTGCGAGCTTACTGTTTTGAAGTCTCTTCTGCTTTGAAAATATTTGGCCTAGGTTTGCTTTTGAGTGAGTTTTATGATTTGTATTTTGGCACACAAGACTTCGTACAAAGGTTCTTGATTGTTCTGGTCCTCTAGAACAACATATTGTTTTCAATCTTAGTATCAAGCTCAGTTATTGGTCTACTAGCTTTGCTTTCCATCATTTTCTGGCCTTATAACTTTTCTTGCTTTTTGGAAGTCTTTTTTGATGAATTTGAAGGTATTTCTTTCGTGAATTCTTGGTCAACTTGTCAAGCTCTTTGTTGCTGTTTGGGTCGTTTAGAACAAGTTGAAGCCTTTTTGTTCAAGTTTTCATTCGTTGTCGAATTTGTAACTTGCAAAGGCTCCTTGTGCTCTTCTTTCGGTCTTTGAGTCTTAGTGGCATTGAGAGTGCTTTCAAAAGGTTGTTTTGATTGTTTTTTGAAAAAGAAAAGATCTTTAAAAACATTGTTTTTGTTTTCTTTTGCAAGTTTGATTTTGGTTTCTTTTGATTTTTTGAAAGTGAATTGTGATCTTTTGGGATTTGTCCTTCTTGTTTGGAGAGAATTTTGTATTCAAAATTTGTATTCTTTTCAACACTTAAGTTGGCTTATTAATAGTTATAAACAATTGCTTTCGTTCTTTTTTAGAGTAATTTAGGATCTTGCATCTTCATTACACCTTGCATTAGGGTAGTTTTGCATTATTAAAGCATCAATAGCCTTTTTAGTTTTTGTATGTGTGAAGTGTGTTCTAAGAAAACAAAAGAAAAAGTTTTTTTCTTTATAGAAGTTTTGTAGAACCCACATAGAGATCTCTTTTCATTGAAGAACAAATGATTGCATTCATGTAGTTAGTTTTTCTTTAATTTCTTTTGTGTCATACAAACACCAGTGGTTTCATTTCCATTTATACCCTTGACTTAAAAGAACAACCATTAAAAATAAAGAGTTTAATTAAAATAAACTATAACTTTTTCATTGTCATCATAATACACCAACAAGTTTAGGTTTATTAGGGCCTTGGATTAGGGGAGAGGAGAGTTAACTCTCCAAGGCCTCTCTAAATTGTAAAACATAGAAGTTTTATTAAAGAGGGAAATCCAATAGAGCCAGGGAGACCAGGATAGCTCCGTGATTGGGAGTAAAGCACGAGGGTTAGTGAAGATAAGGACGAGAGATACCCCCCCTCTTACTTGTTAGATCTTACCTCATGACTGTTCCGCCCGGCTTCTGATACGAGTTGGTGACCATAGTTTCCTATCCTAGGAACCACACAGGTGGCTACAGAGGAGAATCCCGTGGCACTTGAGGTTGACGTTGTATCACTTTCAATAGTACTTCTGGAAGGAACCCTTGTGAAGCTTGGGGGCTTGCACCAGCAAAGGTTGTTGTCTGGAGGTCAACGTAACTACCTCTGATGCCTTTTGCTAGTAGGCCTGGGCCATAATTAGCCCAGTCTATTTTTAGAAGGCCCTTATTATTAACATTCTTGTATTTTTGTGTCCGATCCTAATCACCTAGAGCGAAAATACTTGGAAGTTGTTTGATTGTTGATATCTTTAGGGACATTTTAGTGAGTGTTTTTTGCTCCTAATCAGCCTAGATTTATAATTTTATTGAGTCTTTAGGTAGATATTTTAAATAATTCAAAGTGGCTGACCAACCATCTCGACGGTCTCGGAGACTACGTGTGCTTTCACCTACGAGTTCTGAGCCTTCTCCTAGAAGGGCTTGGAGCAATTTTGCCAGCGATTTCCAACCAGTGTCAGCAGGTGCATCAGATGTTGATCCTCCACTTGGGGGCATTAGTTCACAAGATAGACCTAGTACTTGTACAAAGTTAGAGAGGAACACACCAGTTCTTTCTTGAGTACTCTTCCAGTCAGAAGATAGTATTGAAGTAGAAGAGCTTTCAAAGTTGGTTGCAACTCTGAATTCTCCTCTCCCTCCTGATCATCCAGATGTTTTGTTATACATTGGAACTCTGACTCATAGGCCTTCGAGCCTAGGGTTACATACATCTATCCCTTCAATGACCACTATTGGAAGCATGGCATCCATGATGAGTGTTGCAAGCATGCAGACTCCGATATCTGTACAAGGGGGAGGAACTATTTCCATCCCTTCTAACACTCCTAGCATAACTATATTTGGGTCTACTTCCATTTCATTGACGAGTGGAAGTTCTCAAGCTAATGCATCCAGTTTGGGATTTTTCCCTTTTGGAACGCCCTCTCAAGGTATTCCTTCAGTTTCTTAGAATATACCATCAACCGCCTCTACATCCATAATGAGTGGATCGGCTTCTATTCAAGGTTTCCCATTTGGATGTGGTCATATACCACATTCCAATTTGACAGTAAGGTCACTGCCTTTTCCTTTTACAAGTCAAGGTAGTAACCCCTTCTAGAGTTGGACAAACCCTACGATTACTGGGATAGGAGCTAGGAATCGTTTCTTCTTCCAACAAGGGATTGTGCCGTATTCTTTAGTTAATTCATTTCAAAGTTTTTCACCCTTTGGTAACGCATGGAACCCTTATCAGGGGCTATCAGCTCCTTTCAGTACTTCATTAGTGGGTAACTTCACTGGTTGCGGAGGATTTTCGGCAGGAGTTGGTCAAACTCCAAATTTTGCTTGACCATAAAGATCACCTTTTGGTTCAATAGGCTCTATGAGTTACTTCGGGCAACTTGGTGCCTTTCAAAGTCTAGGTCATTCTTTTAAGAACTTTGGGAACCGTGCCCATTCTAGATGGAATTCCCAAGGTCCTCCACGACTTCTTTTTCTGGCCACGCTTAATTTGCCAGACTTAACTAAATTGGTGAATGATCCAATTAGGTACAATCCAGCTTGGCCTCTGGTTCCAACTAAACATCCATCAAATATTCCAAATTTCGAAGGGAAACATGGTGAAGACCCAAGAGACCATGTGACCACATTTCATTTATCGTACTCATCCAACTCCATGATATATGATTTGATCAAGTTGAGGTTATTTCAGCACACCCTAACCAGGAATGTGGCCA
Organism: Pinus taeda; assembly: GCA_000404065.3. NCBI lineage: Eukaryota > Viridiplantae > Streptophyta > Pinopsida > Pinales > Pinaceae > Pinus > Pinus taeda. Next base: position 79,642 of record APFE030979229.1, read on the forward strand.
AATGGTATATAGAGCTAGGGGGCACCTATACTTCCTCCACTAATTTGGCTAATATTTTCTTGAACGACTTTCAGTTGCTTGTCTGCAATGAAGCCAAAACTGATCTTCTGGCCAACTTTCATCAAGGCATGACAACTCATATTTCGTATCATATCGAGGAAGGGAGACGAAGAAAAATGCTTATCAAAGCCATTCCACCAGCGTTCCATCTCAAATTGTTTCTTAAATAATTACAACCTAAGATCTCAAAGGATGTTTCTCTTTCTGGTGTTTATTTGGAAGAGCAGGCTATTTTTCGAGCCCAGCAATTAGAACTGATATATTCTCAGTTTAGGAATCTTTAGAAAATCCTACCTGACGCTCCTAGACCTAAGGTTGATTTAGCCAAACCAAAGCCAAGCCCTCATGCTCATGGTATAGTTGGACCAATTGACGCAAATACAGGGAACCTTTTGAAGCAATTGCAACAGTTGTCTCTACAAACTACTTCTTCTAACTAGGCAGCACCGTCTACACTTTCACCTTCACAAACTAACTCTATAAACGTTGTCTAGGCCTCTAACCCCAAAGGAAATAAACAATCTGATGGGAAGAAGAAGGGATTAGGTAAGAAGAAGAACCAGGAAGGGAAGGGTAATGTGAACAAGCCCGACAATGGTGCCAGTGAGGGTAGAAAAGAGTCCAAGAAAAAGGTTAAATTTCCGTGCAAGTTATGCAATGGAGATCATTTGACTCACCTCTGCCCTAAGATGCAAGATGCTCAACGCTTGTTAGTGTAGCAAGGGTCCTCTAGCTCCCAAGTTGTCCTGACTAACCCTTTTCCGCAAGGGTAACAATTACTTGTTGGTGTGAACTCGAATGATGGTACCTCTGCAGGGGGCAACCAAGAAGGGGAAAATTCCTCAAATGTTTATATGATGAACACTCATGTCGACATTGCTATACGAGCACATGATTATGGTGAAATGGAAACATCTAAGGCTAAATTTGTTCCCGAAACCATAGACCCACTTCATATTGAGTGATCCTCTACTAAGTCTATACCTCAGATGCCAAAAGGTTCCGCAAAGCGCTTGACTATTAACCCTAATTCTAGGGCAGCCCATAACTACTCGATTGTAGCAGATCTGGCTCAAAGTCCTTGTGCTAGGTCTACATTGGAGGTACTCAAGTCGTGTCTTGCTCAGAGAAGTGCTTTGATTTTGGCAATCGGGGAAGTGGATCCAAAGAATTCTTTAGTGCTCACTTTTGACATGTTGAATGTCAAAAGGAGACTTCCTCACCATATGGCTTTCCAAATAAAGTCCACTTACCGAAAAACCAATATTTTTCGAATAGTTATAGATGAGGGAGCTTCCACATGTGTAATGTCTATGTCATGTTGGAAGGCCATTGGATCGCCTTCAGTTGTTCCTTCACCAACTCTCTTGACAGCATTTGATGGACATTCCCATAGGCCACACGAAATTATCCTGGCCTTTCCCATATGTTTTGGAGGAAAGGTTGTTAATATTGAGGTAGAAATCGTTGATTCCAACTTGTATTACAACCTCCTCTTAGGGAGGAATTGGATTTACGAGATGGATGCCATAGTTTCATCTTTAATCCACATCTTCTATTTTCCTCATGAGGGGAGAATTGTTAAAATTGATCAGTTAGATTTTTTCTCCAGGTGACTCCCGTGTAACTTCGGATTCTACCATTCCATTGGTGGATAATCCCCATCAACCTATTGAGAATTTAGTAGTTGGGATATACTCTTCCTTGATGTGTATATTTGACCTTCCCCCTCCTACAACTAGAATCAATGCAACTTCATCCTCCAAGGGGCCTTCACAGAAAGAGTTCTTTCAAACTCATTATTTTTAAAACCCTTGGACCTTACCTTCATCTACAACCACATTAGATGGAGGGAAGGTTGGTGCAATGGCATTTCCTATGTCTGCAGCAGAACTTAGTTATCAATCTATCATTAACTCTACAAATAACCATCCCACTCCTTTTAAGAGGAGGAGCTAGATGGTGATGTGGCTCCAACTTGGACCCTTAACTCTACTTCTGCTCTGGATTGCTTAGATACCGTTTTACCATTTGAGGAAGAAATTTTAGAATCAATTATGGGTGTAGATTGACGGTGGGAAGATTTACATAATCGTTCATATTTTCTTCCTCCATTGCATGAAGTTGAATCCAAGTTCTCCAATATGCTTACTAGTGATGTTTATACAGTTTCAACCTTTTAGCTCCGGCACAATTATCTGCCGAAGGTAATATGTCAGTTATCTCAAGAACTGTACCTATAAACATCTCTAGGAAGAAGTTGGCAGAGCACCGAAATGGGCTCTACCTTAAAAGGTATTTTGCTTAGGTTACAGCAGAGCAATTGCTTGTTTGTATATATTGTATTTTTGTACATATTTGTCGAGCATTTTGTGATATCAACATTTTTTTATCTGCTTTGGTAGGTGTTGATGGATGATCTGATATATTTCAGATTCACTGATGGTGCTAGTCAACACACTTGGAATCTTGCTTCCGCAGCTCGGGTGATTGATTATCCATCTGGCCAGTTGATGGTGTCGACGGGAGTATGTATTGGTCTTGCTTCAAATAACATTGTCGAATATACTGTCATTATTAATTTACTATCCAAAGAAATTTCTTATGGGATTGATTCGTTGGTAGTTTATATTGAATCACAGCTGGTGGTGTCACAATTAAATAAAATTTATCGGGTTTGTGATCCTTATTTATATTGCCAATTTTTTAGAGTGAGAGTGTTGCAACAACCTTTGTTTATATTACATGTGTTCACATTCCACGATATGAGAATTCATTAGCAGACTCTCTTTCTAACCAAGCATTAGAGTGGCATATTAATCATTCATCAAATTAAACAAACATAAAAAATTTGGATCTGTATATATATCATAAAATTGCCTGTGTGTAGATAAAGTGTTCAAAAAATAATATACAAAATTGGGACGAAATTCCCATAATCATGTTCAGTATGTCTATCGACCCAGCTCAGGATGAGCAGCTAAAAAGTTAACTACTACATTGGCTACATGCCGAAGTATGTGGACCCATCCTCTATGGCTATCATCGGTACCTGGTGAGTCAGTCTCACCAAGTTTCTCTGGGAATTTTATACAAAAGCATCTAGAACTAGTCAAGCATTGAGGAAAACACTTTTTTGAAGGAGAGGGGCATGTTAGGTCCCTATCATACTAGTGTAGCCCCTTTATTGTTATTGTTAGTGTATCCCCATATTTTTATTGTTGTGCCCATGTAGCCCCCATATTTTTATTTTTATGCCCTATAGAAGCCCACTACTGTTATTGGTTTGTCCTTTTATTATTATTGTTATGTAGGCTCTAGTTATATTGTGACCCCTTCAACTTCTATATATAGCAAGGAGGTCTAATCATTTGTATCATCTAAGAATTGTTCATTTATGTAATGTAAAGGAGGTATCCCCCTCGAAGAGGAAAATTTTTAAGTCGTTGATCTATCTATTTGTGAGCTGGTTGTATAACACCCTTTCTATAAAGTTTCCCTTATTTATTGATATTTCTCATCATGGCGCCCTACATTTTTTACCTTCTCTCTTAGGTTCATTCCATAATAACTTATTGTTTCCACCTGATTTATTTGAATCCTTCTACTGAGTGCATTAACAACCCTGTTTTAGTTTCCCTTGATGTCCTTGATCATAAAGTTGAACTGACTAAGTGTGGTTAACCACCTAGATTTTATTGCATTCAAATTAGGTTGATCAAAGAAATATTTGAGCCCCCCATGATTTGTCATGAGTGTAAATATTCTACCATGGAGGTAATTCCTCCACATTTTCAATGCATGGACGATGGAAACTAACTCCAAAACATGAGTTACATAGTTTTCCTTATGCTCATTTAGGTCCTGATATTCATAGCAAATTACATTTCCTTCCTGCATCGAGACTCCACCAAGACTATCCTTGCAGGAATCTGTGCAAGCCATAAAGTCTTCACCAGGTTATGCAATTCTCAACATTGGTTCATTAGCCAACAATTGCTTCAACTGCTCAAAAATTGTTGCACATTTAATTTTCCACTAAAATATCTTTCCTTTCCTCTACAATGAAGTTATTGGGTTGCCTATCCAGTAGAATCGTGTAAAACCTGTTAGTGTTAGTCTTTGCAGCCTTCCTCCAACCATCAAACATGCTCTTACAAGCGATTTTAAGGTGTCAAAATCAAATTTTGTCATTTCAGTGAGTCTTCAAAGCAAAATTTGGTCACTAGGCATTAGGTCTGGGGTTTGCTTTCACTCTTTTCAAAATTGTCCAAATGTTGGTCCATGTCACCATTCAGGTAAGTGTACCATTATTCAGAGGGTTTTCATCATCATGTCCAGTTCCATTGGGTCATTTTACAGCTTGTTCATGCTTTAGTTATGCCTAGGTAAGGTCCATTTCTCTCTCCTAGGGTTTTGGAGGTAATTTCTCTTGGATGGTCAAATCATCGAAAAAAACTTGTATCCTGATGTTCACACACCTTCCCCTATCATTAATTTACCTTATTAAACACTTCCCATCACTGAGATCCCCCAAATTCCTCATTTTTGCACAAACCCCAGTTTCTTGCCACAACTTGGCAATTCTCTAGGCTAGGCCTGTGTTTTGCCCTTTTGGAACCCTTCCCCTCACTCGATCTCTGAGATTCCACTTTCCCCTGCTTCCTAACATCCCTCCCTACTTCCCAAAATTTCCCCAAGAATTTAGAAGCCCCTTATCCCCTTCATTTCGACAAAATTCCTTGTTTCAAACATCGGGATAAGTTTCACTCAAAAGATGTTTCAGAGCAATCAAAGATGAATTTTGGAAAACTGAGAGAGGCTTTTTTCCAAAACAGGCCAAGAAGGAAAACCCTCCTTCACCTTTTACACAGGTGTCATGGTGTTAGATAAATGTCAAAAATACGATCGCCTCGGGAGAATTGATGCACCTCTGAAGTGACCTTTGGAAAATCAAGTTTTCTCATAGTTTGGTTGGCCAAATAACTTTCTTGATGATTCAAAGGATAACTAGACAAAAAGATATTTTCAATGAACTATCATGAGCTCAATTTGGAGTTGAGGAAGGCATTCAAAATGTGACTGCAACAGCACTTTGCCTTGAGGCAGCCTCATTTGGCACATTTTGACCAGTCTTGGGAGATTTGATCTTTGAAAAGGAAAATGAACTCCAAATTGAAAAATTATAGTTGGGTTGGAAAGTATACTCTATTGACAATAATACTGAGAGGGGGGGTGAATCAGTATTATCTAATTCTTTTACCAAATCTTTCTTATTTATACTTTGACTTATTTTTGCATACCAATACCATAAATAATGAGCATGAACAAGAAAAGTAGACAGT
>APFE030979229.1:85422-98537 GCA_000404065.3 Pinus taeda
ACAAGAAAAATTCAACCAACAGAAGATCTTAAAACAGATACGCAGTTTTCTTTTTACTGGCCTGCGTCGCTACGCACATCACCCTTTGCTTCTCTGCGTATACCCGCAGAGTTACTTCTGCTGTACTGCGTGGCCACGCACTGCTCCTTTCACTGATCTGCGTACAACACGCACCAAAATGTACTATCGCGCCGCGTACTGCACAGTAGGCACGCACCCAAAAGAACTATCGCGCCGCGTACTATCACAGTAGGTACGCATTCAGAAAGACTGTCGAGCCGCATACTCAAACAGTAAGCACGCACCTGAAACACTATCGCGCTGCGTACCCACGCAACTCTCCTTTGTAGTCTCTGCGTACCCACGCACTTCCCCTTCGTCTCTTCTACGTACCCATGCACAGACCCTTTGTTTCTTCTGCGTACACACGCACTGTCATTGTCGATCACTTGCGTATCTCTGATTAGGGCCAAAATACAGTCAGATACTCAGATCTGATCTTGCGCTCGAGAGATCACCCTTCACAGATTCACTTCCAACTTCTCTTCTAAAGATCAAGCTTTTTAAACCGAGAACCCAACATCAGATCTTAAGATATTCAAAACTCAAAAGATGCACAAGCCAAATGATCTCCTTAGCTTTATATAGTAAAGCTCTTCCTTAAATCATGGATTAATACCACGGGCCGACACCATAATAACACAAAACCGTCGGCTAAATACCATGAGAAACCCCACGTGTGGACGCTTTACTGTCTTGAAGTGTGTGCACTGGGGTACGCACCCCATGAATGGGTAAGTCGCGTATTTGGATGCGGTCCCTGCACGGTATACCTACGGGTACGCACCTCCTGAACTGTTCTCCTGCGTACTTCTTTATTTTCATCAAAATGAGAGCCATGCCATGGGTGTTGCCATCAAGTACAACATCTGAAACATATAATCATACCAAAACCATAATGCCAACATACTCAAAGACCTTTCCAACGAGCTATCCTGTGCCCAAGTTTGACACCGGGAAGGCCTTCAAAAGCCTCCTGTAAAATGCACTATGTGGCGCGCGACCCATACAGAAGGCGCGCGACGCATTGGGTGCGTGCGGCGCACTGGGCTCCATTGGCCAGTGTAAATTTACACGCACCCAGTACATAGGGAGCGCGTGACACATTGGGTAAGCGCACGGTGCATATAACTCAGAACCAAGAAATTTTCACTCCTTCATCCAGATTTGTGCCAAATTACCTCCATCAACTTGCAAGTAGGTTCTTTACATTTGTTCAATGAATTTTGGGCATGATCATGGTGTTTTGAATGTGGAGAAACAAGTGTTTAAGATAAAGATTGTAAACCCTATGTTTATTGCCAAATTCACTTCTTAGGGTTTGAAAAAAAATATTAGGGACTGTGTGGGGGTTTTTCAAACTTGTCCTATTGATGTCATCTATTTTCAGTGCTGTCTATGCTATTATTAACCTCAGACTCACGCTCTCTCTTTGCCATTACTTCTCTGTTGTCATTGTTATGGCCATTGTCATTTTCACACTCTTTATCATTCATGTCATGACATAGTCCCATTTTCACTTGTCCACATCCTCCATTGACATTTGTCAAACACTTCCAGGGCTATTGTCACTTTTGTTCCTAATAGTTATTTCCCCCGCATTACTCTCTTTTCTACTCACTTGTCAAATCCCCTCATAATCAAAACAATGACTGTTTTTTCATGGAGAGTTGGCCCGGAAAAGACATGGCGATTTGACACCTTTTGAGCGGCAATCTTGGCTTGAGAAAATTAATCGACGTCTGGAGGAGTTATTGGAAAAGGCCAATAGAGACAAAAACATGCTTCGTCATATGAAACATCACTATTGGGCTCGCATGCACGTTGGCAAAGCAAAAATAAAGATTTTGAAGAGGAGGTTGAGCAGAGCATTAAAAGGGCGGAAAAGGCCTGATCCACTCCGAATTTTGGCCAAGGCTTCGTTGGCCGGACATAATACATGATGGAGGGTCTTCGCTCCGAATTTGAGTAATTTCGGAGAAAGTTTTGTCATTTTGAAATTTTTGGCTTGCAAAACAGATTTTTCAGCTCAACGCGTAGCGCGTCGATGCGCGCGCTTATGATTGGGACACTTGCTGGAGGAAAACTTTATATTTTTGGATTTGTCATGGTAAGTTATGCATGCTCTAGTATGGACAAGGCATTTCATCAAGTTTTGGATGATCAAAAGGGCCAAAAACACCATGAAAATCACCTTTCTGCCACCTTTTGCTCCAGCAGGAAGTACTTCTGGGAGAATGACATTTTGAAGGGGAAAATGAGCTCCAAATTGGGAAATTCCACTTGGGATGGATAGCAGACATCCAGGGCTTTCCAACCAGCTATTGTGAGCTTAATTTTGATTTCAGGAAGTGCCCCAAAAGTAGGCTGAAAGGTTCACAATGCATAGAGCTCAAGCGCGTGGCGCATAGAGATTTTTGGTCAAATTTTCATTTTCCAGCTCAGGATTTCGGCCAATTGGACCAGTTTTGCTTGTGGATGAAATTTCTGAGTTATCTTGATGTAAATTTATGGTTGGCATGTAACTTGGATTCATTTTTACCTATTCTAGAAGATTCACTCCTAAAAAAGTAAAAATCAAGTGTAAGAATCAGTTTCCCTTCTTTTAGAGGCAAGTTGTTTGGATGCCTATATTCTAGCTCCTTATTTAGAATTAGTTGAAACTGCTCCTAGAAGGAGGAATTCGACCCCTAAAGGCATGGAAAGGGGTTAGGATGGTCTATATGATATAATTTCTCAATCATTTTCAGAGGTTGGAGAGGTTGGACTTTTGGGAAAAGCCTAGACTCTATTGTACATTGTATCTTTGCAATTTTGGCAAAAGAAAGACTAGGGTTTTGCAGCATTGTTTGGGATTTCATGTGGCTTTATGTGTTGATGGTGTGCTTCTTTTAGTATCTGTAAGTTGTTATGTGTATCATTTGCCTTCTCTCATCTTCTGCAATTGAACAAATGAAGTGTTAAGGTAGAATCCATAATTTGCTATGCTCTTCCTTTAAGTTTGTTTGATTTTCCATGTTTTCATCTGTTTAAGGAGAATCCTTGAAAGCTTCTTGCTCTCCTTAGCTCCTCGCCAGTCTGATCTATCCATCTCTTTCACTTTTAAAGCATCAAGACAATCGCCTTCATTGCCCCAATCGGACCTCTGCAAAAGCTTTGTCTCATCCCCGCACCCAAAATTGCCTTTCCCCTAGATTCAACAAAAACCCCAAAAAATCAACTTCAAACTCCTTGTACTTCATACCTAGCCTAAAATCAAGTGCCAATTTAGTCATCTCGAACCTCATCGGTTACCTTTTGCTGAGATTGACCCGGAGAGAGCCCTCTCCTGTCCTCATAGGGCTAGCTACGAGGCTGAGCGTGGTTTGATGTAGCCTTGAGTTTTACCTTATTTCAGCCTAAGGTAGATTTGAGCGCTAACATAGTGGGGACCATACTGGGGAAGAATTGGTTTTCTCGTTAGTGTTATTTGATTTATAGCTACAGACGGAGTCTGAAGTCATGCCAGGTAGCCTTCGAACTGCACATTGCTCTGCGAGTGCATAGTAGATAAACGCTGCTTCAGTCGATCTCCAGTGTAGCTTGTAATTGTAGCACTTAACTTATAAATTCCCCCAGTACTTGTATCAGGTTTAGATCTGATGGTTGATGGTGAACAACGGTCAGACATCAGAAGGCTGAAAACATTCACCTGGCGACTTTATTCACTGAACAATCTAGAAATCGATGCTTCATGGTGACTTCACTGTAGGGAGATCAATAGCTATGATATTTTCAAGATGGACCGAATCATGAGAAGATACGCTCCCATGAGCCGAGATCACATTCCAGGTTTTCCGAATAAGATGCCCAAGGTAGATTGGTCAAGGAATCTGCCTACGTTTAACGATGATGGTAAGAAAGATGTTGCTTTACATCTGGTTAGATTTCACATGCATATTTGCAAGTTGAAGGTGGATTTTCCTGAAGATTGCTTGATGAAGATATTCCTGGCCACTCTGGAAGGTGAAGCCCAATCTTGGTATGAAAGTTTGCCACCTGCTTGTATTTACTGCTTAAAGGATTTTCATGCCATGTTCATTGAAAGATATCAAGCATCTTATCCATCATTAAATTTAGTTCATGACTGTTGCAAACATGCTTCTACTTTTATTGAAAGCCTTGAGAAATATTACGAAGATGATAATTTCATGGATGATGAGATCATGGAGGCTCTATATGAGAATCCATTTCAGCAACATGAAGAGAACCTAGAGGATACCTATCAAGATGATCAGGAAATTTTGCAGCATAATCAAGATCAGTAGGTTGAAGATGGCCACATGGCTAAAAATGATGAAAGGGAGAATGTTATTTCAGATCTGCCCACAGAAGAAGACAGCATGTCGAGAACTCAGGTTTCATTTGTAGATTTTGATAATGACCAGTCAGCTGTTTTAGATCTACATTCAGATTGTGATGACCAAGCATATCTTATGTTGAAGCCCATCAAAGAGAACTCTATTGTTGAGATCATCTGGAATGAAGAAGACAAAGTTATTGACCAAAGCCTTCATGAAGAAGAAATCCAGTCAGTTCATGAAAAACAAAATGAGATCCTTGTGCAAGTAAGTGATGAATCTCCTTTCAATAACTCAGTGGTAAATGATAATTTGATTGCCATGTCATATGAGGACAATTACTGTTTGAGCAAAAGTAAACAAAAAGAATTATCTCCTTTGTCTAAAGATGAAATAGATCAACTCTTGAAAGATCATGTTACAACCCAAGCTAAAGAAGATTTGTAGTGCACACATGGTCAAGAAAGTGTTGGTGAAATCTCTTCCTCTTTTGAAAATGATGACGATCTTGTAATCAGTTTTATAGATCAGCAAATAGATAATATTTTCTTTCACAAAGATGATAAGGTTGTCGTGTTTGATAATCTTGAAGATTGTTTTTGTTTAAGAATGACCTAGACCATGAAGATGAGAAGTATGAGCTTGAGAGAGACAATATGCCAGGATTTCTCATGGTCAAGGAACCTATAGCTAACACTCAAATGGCATAAGCACATATTTCTCTGTGCATTTCTATCCCTTAGAAATCGATTGTCCTTTCAGATCAGAATGAAGTGAATACTAGTATTTTTGCAGCTAGATCTCTAGATAAGCCAGTGCTTCAGGATTTTCAAGACCCCTTCAGCATTCTTCTGCAATCATTAGAAAGGATAAATATTGCTTGTTTCATTATCATAAGCTTTGGTTTCAGTGGTTATTTTGAGTTGTCTACATGTACATCGTTCCGCCTGCTCGAGAAAAGTGAGAGCAGAAATTTGGTATGTAGCCATCTATTGGATTGGTTACATTGGAAATCTCATTACACATGATTGTACATATTTCATTAGTATGCAGGTGGTTGTCATCATGATTTGAAGCCCTCAAATCTCGATGGACTGTTGCCCTTCAAATAGGCTTTGTAAGTTTTTTTTTAGTTAAGTCAGTCATGAGTCATCTGTGAGTCAGTTTTCTGTCTTGTTGTTAAGTTAGTTTGTGTCCATTTTCAGTCATGCATTTTAGCTTGAGTCTTGACTCCATTGCCCAATGGATGAAGGCACTGGTCTGCTCTCCCAAAGATCTCCCGTTCTTGGCACCTCCATGGAGCTACCATCCCCATTGGAGCCAATGTTAGTGTCAGCCTTTGCAGCCTTCCTTCAGTGATCAAACATGCTCTTACAAAGTGATTTTAAGGTGTCAAGGTCAAATTTTGTCATTTCAATAAGTCTTCAAGTAAAATTTGGTCACTAGGCATTAGGTCTAGGGTTTGCTTTCACTCCTTTCAAAGTTGCCCAAATATCAGTCTATGTCACTATTCAGCTGAGTCTATCATCATTCAGAGGGTTGTCATCATCATGTCAAGTTCCATTGGGTCATTTTGCAGCTTGTTCATGCTTCAGTTGTGCCTAGGTAAGGTCCATTTCCCTCTCCTAGGGTTTTGGAGGTAATTTCTCTTGGATGGTCAAATCATCGAAAAAACTTGTATCCTGATGTTCACACACCTTCCCCTATCCTTAATGTACCTTATTAAACACTTCCCATCACTGAGATCCCCAAAATTCCTCATTTTTGCACAAACCCTAGTTTCTTGCCACAACTTGGCAATTTTCTAGGCTAGGCCTGTGTTTTTCCCTTTTGGACCCCTTCCCCTCACTCGATCTCTGAGATTTCACTTTCCCATACTTCCTAACATCCCTCCCTACTTCCAAAAATTTCCCCAAGAATTTAGAAGCCCCTTATCCCCTTCATTTCGCTTCATTTCGACAAAATTCCCTTGTTTCACACATCGGGATAAGTTTCACTCAAAAGATGGTTCAGAGCAATCAAAGATGAATTTTGGAAAACTGAGAGCGGTTTTTGTCCAAAACATGCCAAGGAGGAAAAACCTCCTTCAACGTTTACACAGGTGTCATGGTTTTAGATAAATGTCAAAAATACAATCACCTCGGGAGAATTGATGTACCTCTGAAGTGACCTTTGGAAAATCAAGTTTTCTCATAGCTTGGTTAGCCAAATAACTTTCTTGATAAGTCAAAGACTAGCTAGACAAAAATCTCTTTCCAATGAACTATCATGAGCTCAATTTGGAGTTGAGGAAGGCATTCAAAAGTTGACTGTAACAACACTCTGCCTTGAGGCGGCCTCATTTGGCACATTTTTACTAGTCTTGGGAGATTTGATGTTTGACAAGGCAAATGAACTCCAAATTGAAACATTCTGGTTGGGTTGGAAAGTAGACTCAAATTTCTTTCCAACGCGCTATCCTGCACCCAATTTTGACACCGGGAAGGCCGTCAAAAGCCTCCTGTAAAATGCACTATGTGGCGCGCGACCCATACAGAAGGCACGCGACGCATTGGGTGCGCGCGGCGCACTGGGCTCCATTGGCCAGTGTAAATTTACACGTGCACGACGCATAGGGAGCGCACGACGCACTGGGTAAGCTTGCGGTGAATATAACTCAGAACCAAGAAATTTTCACTCCTTCGTCCAGATTCATGCCAAATTACCTCCATCAACTTGCAAGTAGGTTCTTTACATTTGTTCAATGAATTTTAAGCATGATCATGGTGTTTTGAATGTGGAGAAACAAGTGTTTAAGATAAAGATTGTAAACCCTATGTTTATTGCCAAATTCACTTCTTAGGGTTTGAAAAAAAATATTAGGGACTGTGTGGGGGTTTTTCAAACTTGTGCTATTGATGTCATCTATTTTCAGTGCTGTCTATGCTCATTATTAACCTCAACCTCATGCTCTCTCTTTGCCATTACTTCTCTGCTGTCATTGTTATGGCCATTGTCATTTTCACACTGTTTATCATTCATGTCATGACATAGTCCCATTTTCACTTGTCCACATCCTCCATTGACATTTTTCAAACACTGCCAGGGCTATTGTCACTTTTGTTCCTAATAGTTATTTCCCCCGCATTACTCTCTTTTCTACTCACTTGTCAAATTCCCTCATAATCAAAACAGTGACTGTCTTTTCATGGAGAGTTGGCCCAGAAAAGACATGGCAATTTGACACCTTTTGAGCGGCAATCTTGGCTGGAGAAAATTAATCGATGTCTGGAGGAGTTGTTGGCAAAGGCCAATAGAGACAAAAACATGCTTCGTCATATGAAACATCACTATTGGGCTCGCATGCACGTCGGCAAAGCAAAAATAAAGATTTTGAAGAGGAGGTTGAGCAGAGCATTAAAACGGCGGAAAAGGCCTGATCCACTCCGGATTTTGGCCGAGACTTCATTGGCTGGACATAATACATGATGGAGGGTCTTCGCTCCGAATTTGAGCAATTTCGGAGAAAGTTTTGTCATTTTGAAATTTTTGGCTTGCAAATCAGATTTTTCAGCTCAACGCGTAGCGCGTCGACGCGTGCGCTTATGATTGGGACACTTGTTGGAGGAAAACTTTATAGTTTTGGATTTTTCATGGTAAGTTATGGATGCTCTAGTATGGCCAAGGCATTTCATCAAGTTCTGGATGATCAAAAGGGCCAAAAACACCATGAAAATCACCTTTCTGCCACCTTTTGCTCCAGCAGGAAGTACTTCTGGGAGAATGACATTTTGAAGGGGCAAATGAGCTCCAAATTGGGAAATTCCACTTGGGCTGGATAGCAGACATCCAGGGCTTTCCAACCAGCTATTGTGAGCTTAATTTTGATGTCGGTAAGTGCCCCAAAAGTAGGCTGAAAAGCGCACGATGCATAGAGCTCAGGTGCATGGTGCATAGAGATTTTTGGTCAAATTTTCATTTTCCAGCTTAGGATTTCAGCCAGTTGGACAAGTTTTACTTGTGGATGAAATTTTGAGTTATATTGATGTAAATTTATGGTTGGCATGTAATTTGGACTCATTTTTACCTATTATAGAATATTCACTCCTATAAAAGTAAAAATCAAGTGTAAGAATCAGTTTCCCTTCTTTTAGAGGCAAGTTGTTTGGATGCCTATATTCTAGCTCCTTGTTTAGAATTAGTTGAAACTGCTCCTAGAAGGAGGAATTCGACCCCTAAAGGCATGGAAAGGGGTTATGATGGTCTATGTGATGTAATTTCTCAATCATTTTCAGAGGTTGGAGAGGTTGGACTTTTGGGAAAAGCCTAGACTCTATTGTACATTGTATCTCTGCAATTTTGGCAAAGGAAAGACCAGGGTTTTGCAGCATTGTTTGGGATTCATATGGCTTTATGTGTTGATGGTGTGCTTCTTTTAGTATCTGTAAGTTGTTATGTGTATCATTTTCATTCTCTCATCTTCTGCAATTGAACAAATGAAGTGTTAAGGTAGAATCCATAATTTGCTATGCTCTGCCTTTAAGTTTGTTTGATTTTCCATGTTTTCATCCGTTTAAGGAGAATCCTTGAAAGCTTCTTGCTCTCCTTAGCTCCTCGCCAGTCTGATCTATACATCTCTTTCACTTTTAAAGCATCAAGACAATCGCCTTCCTTGCCCCAATCGGACCTCTGCAAAAACTGTGTCTCATCCCCGCACCCAAAATTGCCTTTCCCCTAGATTCAACAAAAACCCCAAAAAATCAACTTCAAACTCCTTGTACTTCATACTTAGCCTAAAATCAAGTACCAATTTAGTCATCTCGAACCTCATCGATTAACTTTTGCCGAGATTGACCAGGAGAGAGCCCTCTCTTGTCCTCGTAGGGCTACCTACGAGGCTGAGCGTGGTTTGATGTAGCCTTGAGTTTTACCTTATTTCAAACTAAGGTATATTTGAGCGCTAACACCTTGTTTCTAATAACTTCCCCATTTTCATTCAATTTTTTCTTAAAGATCCATTTTGTTCCTATGACATTTTTATCTTTTGGTCTAGGAACCAACTCCCAAGTGTTGTTCTTTTTGATTTGTTCAAGTTCTTCATCCATTGCCTTGACCCAGCATTCATCCTTGCAAGCTTCTCTTACATTTTGTGGTTCAGTGGAGGAGAGTAATGCCAAATAGCTTGAAGCTTCTGAAATTGTTCTTCTTGTTTGTATGCCAGCCTCCTTTTGCCCCAAAATTTGTGATTCAGGATGATTCTTTTGAACATACCTAGAAGGAGTCTTTTCTTCTATCCTTATCTGTTCCTCTAGCTCCTCATGGGTTTCTTCTTCATGGGTCTCTTCTTCATCATCAGTCTGATTTGGAGAATAGTCTTCATCCTCTTTGATATCATCATGATTTACTTGCCTAGGGATGTATCCTTTTTTATCAACCACTACATCAATGTTATCAACAATTCTTCCAAGTCTTTTATTATAACACTTATATGCTTTGTTGTAGGGAGAATAACCAAGAAGAATGCCTTCGTCTGCTCTAGGTTCAAGTTTACCAAGTTGTTCATCAGTATTCTTAATATAGCATTTGCTCCCAAATATTTTGAAATGCTTTACCGAAGGAGTCTTACCATACCAGAGCTCATGCGGAGTTTGAGTGTTGTTCATTCGGACATTTGTTTTGTTGAGAATAACAACCACAGCATATGCAGCTTCACCCCAGAAGGTTGCGGGAGTTCCAGATTCATCAAGCATAGCCCGAGCCATTTGTTGGACTGTTCTATTCATCCTTTCCACTACTCCATTTTGCTGAGGAGTCCTAGCTGTGTAGAATTCCCTTCTTATTCCATGTTCTTCACAGAAATCGAAAAATTCATTTGAGGTAAACTCCCCACCTCTTTCTGACCTGAGGCACTTGATTTTGTAATCTGATTCATTCTCAACCAAGGCCTTGAAGGATTTGAATTTTTCGAATGCTTCGTCCTTGTGCTTCATAAGTCCTAACCAAACCATCCTGGAGAAATCGTCAATGAATAGTATAAGGTATTCTTCTCCTCGAGGTGACCTTGTCCTGAATGGACCACATACATCTGTATGAACTAGCTCAAGAGGCCTGCTGGCTGATCCTTCCTTCTCAGGGAAGTTAGTTCTGGTTTGCTTCCCAAACTGACATGAATTGCATATGGTGTTGTCTGGAATTTTGATGTCTGGAAGACCACGAACTGCTTGGTATTTGCATGCTTTCCTTATTTGTGAAAAGCTTAGATGCCCCAACCTCCGGTGCCATAACCAGTGTTCATCATTCTTGCTCAAATAACATTGTTGTTCTCCTTCTTCAAATATGTATAGATTATTTGGAGTTCTTTTGCCTTTGATAACAGTTTCTCCCGTATCAAGATCACGAACACTACACCCATCTAATCGAAATATCACCTCGGTTCCATTATCACACATCTGACTGACACTCAATAGATTATGCTTCAAGCCATCAACATATAAAACGTTTCCAGCTTTGACCTTTTCTTTCAACTGAGTAATGCCTTTTCCTTTTATGGCTGCAGGGGTGTCATTTCCAAAAGAAACTTTCTTTCCCTTTTCTAAAGCAGTATATGATTCAAGTTTTTCTTTATCACCTGTCATATGCTTCGAACATCCACTGTCGATGTACCATTGATTTTCCTGTCCTTCTTCATATAAAGCTATCCCACATCTTTCTGGTTGCGGTTCCTTTATTCTCCATGTTTTGGCACTTGAGGTTTGTTCCTTCTAAGTTGATTTCCAAAACCTGCTCCTGCATTTAGAATCTTCATGACCAAAATTATTACAAATAGAACATTCAATTTCACTTTCAAGGGCAGAAAAGTTGTTATAGGTCCTCTTCATGATTTTAGGCATACTTCTTTGTTTTTGAGCTTCTCTAGTCGTGATTGTCTTATAGGCAACACATTGAGCTGCTTTGTGACCAAAGTTATGGCAAGAGAAACATTGGCCATTGAAGAAATTATTGCGACTATCATCTAACCGATTGTAGTTTCTACTGCCATCCATTCTTGAAGAGAATTGAGAAGATTTTACATGTGGCTGGTTGTAGCTTCTGTTTGTCCTTAAGGTAGCATGCCCCCGATTTTCTTGATAGTCTTTGTTCGTCCTTGAGGAAGATTGTCCCTGATTTACCTGATGATTTCTGTTAGGCCTTTGCTCACTTCTTCTTGCTACATCAAGATAACTTTTGGAGGTGGAAGCTTCAGATGTTTCTCCATTATACCCCATACCTGTCTTGATTAGAGGGTAACACTGCACATTGATAATCTCATCCAGAGTTTCAAATCCTTTAACAAATTTAAGATTAAGGGCCTTGGTTTTCTCAATTTCTTTTCTAAGACCAACAATTTCACATTCTAACTTCTCAAGAGATTTTTCCTTTTCATCAAGTTGAGATTGCAGAGTATCAATGATCATATTCCTTTCTTCTAAGCATCTTTTGAGTCTAGAAATCTCTTCATAAAAGTCATCCACATCTATAGCATCTACGTAATCATCATCTTCAAAGGCCATTAAAAGTTTATAGTGATTACCTCGTTCATCTTCATCGCTATTTGATAGTCCATCACTATCCTCATGAGTGTAATAGCTTTTCTTATTTGCATTATGTTTCTTGTTCCATCTAACACGTTCCTTCCCCTTGTTAACCTTATCCTTGTGAAGACATTTGGCAGCATAGTGACCTACTCTTCCACAAGCAAAGAATTTGAAAGGTAACTTACCTCGGAATCGTCCAGTGCCCTGTTAAAGATTTTTGACAAAATTCGATTCTTCGTCTTCTTCTGATATGTGTCCAGATTCATAGTAGTCTCCTTTGCCAAAAGCTTTGAAGGCAACTTCTCTCCTATCTGATGGTCCTCCTTTCCTCATTTCATAAGCAGTTAGAATCCCATGCAATTGTGACATTTTAAGGTTTTGAAGATTCTCCATTTCTTCTATTGCAAAAACTTTAGATTCAAACCTAGGGGACAAATATCTTAGAACTTTTTCAACCACAAAAGCCTCTTTTACTTCTTCACCCAAACTTTTCATACAATTTACAATCTCATCTAAACGAAGAAAATAGTTATCTACACTCTCATCATTGTACATCCTGAGATTTTCATACTGAATCCTGAGGGTTTGTAGTTTTGCTCATTTTACCTGATCATCTCCTTCATAGCTTAGAAAAATCTTGTCCCATCTTTCCTTTGTGGATTTATACTACATGACTTTGACAAATTCTGATTGTGATAGACATCCCAATAGAGTATTGACTGCTTTTGCATTTGTTTCATATTTCTTCTTCTCAGCCGGATCTGTAGGAGTTGCTGATGGAAAAGTATATCCTGTATCTATGATATCCCAAACTTCAGTACCAAGAGATTGAAGATATGTAGTAACTCTTACCTTCCAATATACGAAATTTGTCCTATCAAACACCGGTGGCCTGATTGATGCTTCCCTCTCATAGTTGCTCATGATGAAATATCTTCCTTCAAGCGATCAAGCTTCTTTCGAAGGACCTGCTCTGATACCAATTGTTGGAAATAATACTAAGAGGGGGGGGGGTGAATCAGTATTATGAAATTCTTTTCAATCTGCCTTCCTTAATTTATTGATCATTAACTTGTATATAATATTGAGCATGAAACAAGAAAAACAGATAGTCACACCAAAGAACAACAGATATAAGGTGGAAACCCAATGTGGGTGAAAA
>APFE030979236.1:0-42365 GCA_000404065.3 Pinus taeda
CCCCCATACTTCAATTCAAAAAGAGTCAAGGGATCTCTACTTGAATGGTTCATGAGGCACAATACTTGCTAAGGTTTTGCAAATGGGGTAGCAAGCTAATGGGCTTGATTGTGGAAAAACTCCACAGTTAAGCGCGCTTGAGCCAGAGGAGTTCTGGGATGGGTGACCTCCTGGGAAGTCCTGGTTACCGGGTGCAAGCCCCGGAAGTGATGATTGATGCTATGTGATTCGTTCTCCACATTTCACTAGTTTCAATCCCACTTCTTCACCCCTGTGAGCATCACCCGATGCAATGAGTGCTAAGTGAACTATTCAAAAATCATGAGAAATTAGTCTGTTACGACTACCTCTCATGGAAATGGTCATACGTTTGAATGACTTACTTAACGCAGTTGAATCCCAAAAATGATATCTAATCCTTCAAAACATTTGTTCACTATCTTAGTTTGCCCATCAGATTGAGGATGATAAGATGAGGTAAGAGCTAATTGAGTACCAAGACAAGAAAATAACTCCATCCAAAAATTTCCAATGAAAATGGGATTTTTTTCACTTACAATAATCTTTAGGTTTCCATGTAGCTTTTGAATTGTTTCCATAAATGTAGTAGCAATTGTACTCACTTTAAAAGGATGGGATAATGCACAAAAGTGTGCATACTTAGTAAGTCTATCAACTACCACCATGATGACACTCTTTCCTTTAGACTTGGGTAAACCTATGATAAAATTCATTGAGACCTCCTCCCAACACTAACTTAGAAAGGCTAAAGGTTGTAACAGGGTGGGGGTCTTAATTGTTTCAACTTTATTTTGTTGGAAAACCAAACATTCTGCCACAAACTTTTGATTATCAGATTTAAGGCCATCCCCAAAAAAAATTCTTCTTAACCCTATGGTATTTTTAAAAAATCATGAGTACCCCCCTAAAGGAGAAGTGTGAAATTCCAAAAGAATCTTTTGTTTGAGTTGTGAATTCTTACATAGATATAAGTGATCTTTATACCATAATGAGTCATTTTTCCATACAAATGTATCTGATGTATTGGGATCTTGTTGCATCTTTTGAATGAGTGTCCACACCTCTTCATCATTCTTCCATTCCTCCCTTGCTTAAGTTATCCAGTTAGGTTGGATAATCGAAATGGCATAGATCAATGCTTCTACATCCTCATCCCTTCTTGAGAGTGCATTTGCAACAACATTTTGCTTCCCTTTTTTCTAGATGATTTCAAAGTCATACCCAACATCATAGCGACCCATTTTTGTTGTTCTTCTGAAGATAATCTTTGTTCCAAAAACTATTTAAGGCTATCATGATCCGTTTTTAATTTGAAGTGTATTCCCATTAGGTAAGGGCACCATCGCTTCAGGGCATGTAGTATTGCCAACATTTCCTCCTCATAAATAAGTTTGTGTAAATAGTTTCCCTTGATTGGATGACTTTCAAAAGCAATGGGTCTACCTTCTTGCATCAAAACAACACCAATTTCATTTCTTGAGGCATCACATTCCACCATCAAGTTTTTGGTGAAGTTTGGAGTAGCTAAAATCGAAGCTTGGCACATTGCCTCTTTAAGACATTCAAAGGACTTAGTTGCTTCCGAAGTCCAAAAAAATGTATCTTTCTTCAGTAATGTTGTTAGAGGCGTTGTTATTTTCCCGTAATTCTTAACAAACTTGCGATAATACACGGTCAACCCGAGAAATCCTCGAAGATTCTTTAGGATTGTGGGAATTTTCCATTCCTTGATGGCTTTAATTTTGTTAGGATATACCTTAACACCCTTGTGAGATATAATATAACCCAGATATTCCACCTCCTGCACCCCAAAAAAACATTTGGAGGTTTTTGCATACAATTGTTTCTCCTCCAATAGTTTGAGCACCTTGTCAACATGTTGAACATGATCCTTCCAAGACTTGTTGTAGATTAGTATATCATCAAAAAATATTAAAACAAATTTTCTAAGGAAGGGTTTGAAAATGGAATTCATCAAACCTTAAAACGTGGAAGGTGCATTAGTAAGGCCAAAAGGCATGACCAAAAATTAATAATTACCTACATGAGTTATGAATGTCGTTTTCAGAATATCCTCAGTCTTCATTCTAATTTGATGATATCCTGAAAGAATATCCAACTTGGTGAAGTAAATTTATCCATGTAATTCATCAATGAGAGGAATAGGAAATTTATCTTTAATAGTGAGCTTGTTGAGCTCCCTATAATCTGGGCACATACGCCACGATCCATCCTTCTTGTGTACCAATACTACTGGAGCACAAAAATAAATTTGGCCAGGTTGAATTATGCCCGCCTCTAACATTTATAATACCATACGTTCAATTTCACTCTTTTGGGCATAGGGATATCTGTAAGGTCAAATGTTTGGAGGAATACTTCCTGGAATCAAGTGAATAGCATGATCATGATCACGAATAGGTGGGAGGCCTTTGGGGGTCTCAAATACTTTGGAATGATTGTCCAAGATTCTTTGGAGATGTGGAGAAATAGATGATTTTGATGTTTGAACATCCAGTGAGCATAATTACGCAATTATGCCACACTTTTTCTTTCTTTAAAAGCTTTTTCATGCCATTAGAGCTTATCATATTTATCGGTTTCCCTGCAATGCCCCTTAATTCAATTTAATTTCCTTCCCATTAAAATTTCGAGAAAATTTCTTGAAAATTAAAAGTTATTGTACCCAAAGATTGTAACTATTGGACTCCTAATACAACACTAACAACACCCATTGGAATGGAAAGCATTGGATTTTCCAATACATATTCTCCCATGGTTAATTTGATCACTTCCCTGGGAAATTTATAGTTCCTCCATTTGCAACCACTCTGGTGCTGGATATAAAAAGCAATTAAATTCATTGATTATCTTGCAATGAATAAAATTGTGGGTACTACCAGAATCGATCAACACTATTCCCTTTTTCTTCTTGATAAGTCATTCTATCTTGAGAGTTGAGGAGGTAATTCTTGCCAATGCATTACAAGATATGGCGAGATTCATTTATTGTTTCTCCGATGTTGGTTCCTGGTGTATATCCTCCTCTTTTTATGTTTCTAGTTCCTTTTTCCTCCTCCTCTTCACAATCTATGTAAATTTTATTTTTATTATTATTATTATTATTTTTTGCAGCATACTTATGACCCTTTTCTAGTTCCTTTTCATCCTCCTCTTTCTCTAGTTTTTGTGGTGTTAACCTTATAGATTATGGGAGGCTAGGAGTAGCAACATTTCCATCTTTATAGTTGTGAGTGGTATACTTCCTTGTTGCCATAATTTTTCTTTCAACTTTTCTTGCCATCTTGAATGCCTTCTCCAATGAATCAGGTTTCCAAAGGTGAACCTCATGTTGGATGTTATCCTTTAAAGTCCCTATGAATACATCAATCATATTCTCTTCTAGAATATCATTTACCTTGATATTCAATCTTTGGAAGTCCTCAATGTGCTCGACCATTGAACCCTTTTGTTTGAGATTTATTAATTGGCTAAAGAAGATATTGCTCTTTGTATCCTCATAATATGATACCAATTATTCCACAAAAATTGTCCAAGTGACAATTGATTTATGAGAAAAAAACCATCTATAACACACAAATTAATTTTGTCCTAAATATAAAGATGTAATGTGTACATTTTATGTGTGTGGTACATCTTGTAGATCAAAGAATTGTTCAATCTGTAGTATCCATGTTACCGTATCCTTGCTGTCAAACTTCCCCATATATATATTTGGAATGTGCTGTGTCTTAAACCCAATATTTGAATCTCTAAAATCATATTTCATATTCTTTTTTTCCTTAACCTCATTTTCATAGAGTACCTTGTCACCACTAGGAAGCATTTCTTGTAGCAACTTTGTCAAACCTTCCATGTCTGATTTTAAACCCTCGATATCCCCTTTTAAACCATCCATGTTCTCTTTTAGCTCATGTTTGGTTGATCTTTGTGAGAGTGAAATTTGTTGCACTTGGTTCGGTAATTTTGATATATCATGTTGTAATTGTGTCATAGTAGAGCTTTCTGAGGGATTAATGGGTGTAGATTTATTTTGTTTAGGAAACATTCTAGAACCCAATACTGATATCTATGCTTCAATATACCCTTGGAATCACTTCAAACTGATTTTTCAAAAAAAAGTTATGCAATTTAAAAAAAATACACACTTTTTTCTTGCTTTTAGGAGCTCAATCTTGAAACAATTGTAACTCTGTAATTTCAGATCTCCAAGATTTGAAAATTCATCTTGTGGTATCCCTTTAAGTCTTCTTTCGAATACCACAAGTTAGACCAAAATTGGATTCTTCAAGATAATGTTATGCCCAATCTCCCACGATGACTTGATTATGGATTTGTTCAATATAGCAAACTTGTACGAAATTCCACTTGTCACTGTTTCAACCTTAGGCTCTAAAAATGATAGACAAAAAAGCTACAGTCTCTGCAATTTTAGTCAGTTCTTACAAAACTTAAGTCTGATACTCAAAGAGAAAGTTATGAGGATTTTCCCTGGGTCACTTGTTTAAGATTGAATTTTGGAGCCCGCAAAAACCGTAACTTCCTCAGATCATATATCCTAAAATATAGCGAACCAAGATCTGAAATTCGTACACAAAGTTAATCAATATTTTGGCTCCATATGGTCGCAATTTTCGCTTCTGAAGCCTAGTAGAAAAAAAATTATAGTGAAATTTCCACAATGGCATGTTTGAAGAATCAAAACCCTAGAATCTAAAGCTCTGATACCAAATGTTTTGCAACCAGCTCACAAGACAGAAGAAAATACATATCGTTGACTTAAAAATTATCCTCTTCGAGGGTGAAAACTCCTTTACATTACTTAAATGAACAATTATTGGATGATACAAATGACAAGACCTCCTTTTTATATATAGGAGTCTAAGGGGTCACACTATAATTAGAAACTACGTAACAATAATAATGTAAGGCACAACAATAACAGTAGTGGGCTTCCATGGGGGACAATAATAACAATACAGGGGATACATAGGCACAACTATAACAATAAGGGGGCTACACTAACAATAAAAATAAGGGGCTACACTAGTATTATAGGGACTTAACACTATTAATTTTTTTATGAAATATTAAAATTTTAATTTTGTATCATTCTACTGGTGAAAATAGTTGAAATCTTATTGCAAAATTAAGTGGAAATAGAAAAAAAACAAAAAGAAAAGGCAAAAAAAAAGCCAAAATTAAAAAGGAATATATTGATTAAAAAATCAAAGCAAAAATTTAGCTAGTGCAAAAAAAGATTTATTTATTTATTAGTTAGTTAAAACTTTTGATGATGTGAAGATTTTTTAACAACATGGTATGTATTAATATATATAATATAAATATAACAATATTTTATATACTTATTAGTCCCTACATAGGCAGGTGCTACCCTTACCCTTTGATTCTCGAGGAGGACTTAGTGGGTGGAATCATTAGCGGAATTGCCCTGTTGGATTTAGTCGTAATACTTAGATCGTACATGCTTGGGTTAACGCATTGCTATGAACTTGACCTTACCTTGCTTTATTAATTCATTGTTAACTTCTATTGGTAACATAATGTATGATTCCATATGGAGAGGATGGATACTCAAGTAACCCAGATAAAGCATCACATCTCCTGCATCGCCATGTCTTTTGCCTCTCCAAGTTCTAGTGCTCGTGATCCTGCACTAGTAACCTATTATGATTGATAGTTGTTAGATGGTTATTGTCAGTCTTTTTGGTATGATATTCTAATAGACTCTCTAGTGATGCTACATAAATTACAATATTTACAAATTCTGTCTTGCTACTCTATTAATATATGGTCAAAATAAATGGTTTACCACTAGGTAGATTGAGACCTTCTATCATAAAGTTGGTTGGTAGTAAATGAATGATCTATGTAATGGTTTTTTGGTTGGTGTGAGGTAATAAAATTCAGCTTACAAAAAAAATTACATATAGAAGTTAAATATAATTATAAATATAAGAAAATTTCAAATAAAAATAAATTTAGCCCACGAGGCATAAAATACACAGTCACTTTGTGATGTGAAGGTCATCGATTAAAAAATATATCCATATTAAGGGTTGGCATGGCCCAAGTTAGGTGTGAAACCCGGATGATTTTGATGGCCTAGATGCCCTTGGGTCGCAGTTTGTCAAGCCAAAGGTTAAGCATACAGTCATCTCACGACTCACACAACTTAGCAAACAAAAATAAATAAATAAATTTATGTTAATTTATTTTAATTTATCTTGGATCAAACATCATTGGAAACCACACGGGGATATTGAATTAGATTTGGGGTCAAAATATTTTTTCATTGTCATCTTTGTGAACCTGGAAGATAGGGACAAATTATTTGATGGCGGTTCGACTTTTGTGCATCAGCCGGCTTATAGATGCAGCCATGGATATAGAACTTCTTCCCAGAAAAGGAGACATTTACCAGAGTTCCAGTTTCGGTCAGATTGTACTCCTTACCCCTTGACTACTGGTTGTCGTCAACTCTCAAGCTCATAATGGATACACTTAGAAAGTTCATCAAGATATCGGATGCAATGTTGCAAGGCCAATATACATCATTTGCAAAGATCTCTGTGGAAATCGATGTATCAGGTGCGCTAGTCGAAGCTGTTAGCTTCCTGCTGCAGCAGGGATTCATTTTTCATGATTGGCATTTCACAGGCCAAATATGTCGTACTTTGCTTGCTGCAATGCTCCATATTTGCTCAAACGGTCTCCAAATGAAGAAGGCTACTTCAAGTTCATCTAATTGCCTTCAAATTTTGTAAAGTTATCCCTGTTTCGCCATTTTTTTTTAGTTAAAGGGAGGTCCAAACAGTTTAATCTTGGTCTCCCTAGGTTTAAATTTCCCTGTTTTAGAATATAGAGATTGTAAATCTGTCCAAACAGTTTAATCTTGGCAGATTCTTAGATAGGTAGAGAAGCAGAGGAGCCCAATAGCTTAATCTGGGCTCTAAACGAAATAAGGGTATTATGTAGATAGGAAAGCATCAAAAGAAAAGAATGACGGGTTTGCAAGTCTAAGTGCACCCCCAAACCAAAGAAGAAAAAATTCTAGGCAAGTAGGCTGGGTAGGTAGTTCTGAGGTTGTTGAATTGCTAACCAGTTCCAGGTTTTCAGGTATCATATCATGCAGAACATAATCAACAAGGATTTGTAAGCAAAAAGGCTCAAAAGAGGTATAACTGACTCCCCTTCTCTGTTTTCCCCAATCATTAACTAATTTCCCCAAAAGAGGTCAAGATCTGCTTGATACCTCTTAAAGTTCCATCATCTTCACAATTCTGGCTTGAGTAAAGATCTGCTTTACTCAAAGTGGTTCCATATTTTCTTCCAAAGTATGGTCCTACCCCCTTGTAACAGCCTAAGCTCTCCCGAACTTAGCGCTTTCTTATTGTCTCCATATTAACCACTAACATTGTTATTTAGCTCCCTATTCTTCCCATCCCCTTATTAATATTAAGTAAAATCCCCCTATGTAATATCCCTCCCCCTGGTTGAAAAATAACCATAACAACTCCCGGGAATTGTTCAGTTTATCAGAAACTAAGCCAGAACCCCGACCTCCAAAACCACCTCCTAGATACGATGGACTCCTTCCAAAGTATAAAATCCCTCCGAGGTAATCGGACCCCTTCCGAAACCTCAAGTACCCTTCACACCCACTTACGTGCTCTTTCCTCCTCAAAGCCGTTTTCGCATCGCACCTTCGCACTCTCATCTTCATGCAAAACATTGCCCATCCGTTCCCCGCCGATGCGATATTGCGATATCGGCGATCGGCGATCACAAACGCCGAGTGTCCAATCCATTCACCTCTCCATCTCCGTCGATGC
Source organism: Pinus taeda (assembly GCA_000404065.3). Lineage (NCBI taxonomy): Eukaryota > Viridiplantae > Streptophyta > Pinopsida > Pinales > Pinaceae > Pinus > Pinus taeda. The sequence continues at coordinate 7,899 of APFE030979236.1, forward strand.
GATATTGCGATATCGTCGATCGTCAGTCGCAAGTGCCAAGTCTCCAAACCAATTCCCCCCTCATTCCCGCCGACGCGATATCGCGATATCGCATCGGAGTCTCTTGACCACAGTACATCCAGTATCTCACCACATCGCTCTGTACCAGGGACCCACAGCTGACGTCATCCACCGTACAGCTAACGCCATGCTTACGTCAGCAGCTAGAAAAGCCGAAAAAGCTTTCCGCAGGATGAAAAATCACATTTCGGAGCTCCAGATCAAGAAACGGAGGCAATTTCCGATGCGCAAATAGTGCTTTGCGCTATTCACGCATCGCTATGGGAAATAGGCCATTTCGAGGAATCTTCAGGGAATCTTCTGATTGCTGAGCCCATTGCGCGCCGAAAAAGCCCGAAAATTGCCTGATCATGCCAAAAGATCCGGTTTAAAGACAGCAGCAGATCATTCACAGAGTTTAAAGTGTATCAGATCAAATCAGCAGGCATCAAGCGTGTCAAAGAGTATCAGTCGACAGTAGAAGCGATCAATGTAATGGCAAAGTGTATCAGCGAATATTTTGAGTAGTGGTCCGAAGCAAGAGAAAATTTAATATCCTCCAGTAGATTCATCGAAGGAGAGACTACTTGAAGCTCTCAAATCATAATTATTGCACATTCAATTCACACCAAAGCCGAACTGCAGCCCCGAAGCACAATCACTCCAGCAGCACCGCATCTGGTCCCCAAGGGCCACCTCGTCACCTGTTCCAATCCAGCTGCCCCCAGCGGAGCCAAAAAGATTTGCTTGCATTTGATTCCAACAACATTTATATTTTTGAAGAGTTCTAAGCAGACGTGTCAAGGTCACTTGTAATGATGTCTTTCCGATATTTTGTTTATAAATACCACCCTAAGCAATGTTGTGAGGGGTTGGTTGGTTGGTAGTAGTTGATGGTCAGTCTTCTTTCCAACATTTTCTCTGAGCAAAGACTCGCACTGTAACTGTGATAAATTTCCATAACCAAAGATTGCTAAAAGCATGGATTGCGAAACAAATTGATGTTTTCTCTTGGCCAAGGAATGATCACGGAATTCCTGTGCTTCTACATGATCCAATAAGTGTTTTTCTCCCCTGTTTTGTTTTATGTTTTTATCACCTTTTCGCCTTCTAAATTTCAGGAAAAAATAATAGCTTAAGATTTGTTTCAATACACCTTAAGTTCAATTTCTGCGTTTTTCAATGTTTTCTTCAAAGACAGTTATGAGCTTGTATTCTTAAATGATCTGGTTTATGCTGTTTCTTTCACATATGAGTGCATGTCTTAGGAATTTTTAACTGCTACGGGATCCCACTCATCCACTTCTCCTCTCTGTCAGCATGATGAAATGATTCTCTTTTGCCTTTCATCCCTGATGTTCACTCCCTACTTTCAGCAGACCGAGTATGGTATCCTGTGTGACTATCCCGCTCCGTATCCCCTTGTGACCAAGAAAACACTCGCATGCCTCAATCTGTGTCTCCATGCCCAATGGTTCGAAATTTATAACACTTTACCGTGCCTCTTCGTTCAAGAATCCTACCTTCTTTCCAATCACAATCAACACTCCCTTGAAGTCAGAAAGCTAGCCTAAAATCATCAACTAAGGTTGAATCAAAAGGAGAGAGCCCTCTCCGATTGCAGGTGGGCTAGAACCTGCAATCAGAAGATTGGTTTGTGGTTACCTTGGTCGTATCCCTATTAGGAGCCTAGGGACAACCTGAGTGATAACACCACCTCAACCTCCTCTACGACCTCCTCCTATTCTACCTCTTTCCCCCACCAATTCTTGGTCTTTCCTCTCCATTATGTACTTATCCTTCATCACATACCGTTGCAGATTCTTCAAAGCTAATATGAGGTTCAATGATAGGATTGGCTACCCCTTTATCCTCTGGTTCCTCTACCAATGGTGTTATGAAACCAACTCACAAAAAGATAGAAAAGATAAATCAACTCCTTAGAATTCAGACTCTTTGAGGAGGCAACCTCCTTTACATTACACAAATGAATGATTCTTTGATGATACAAATGACAAGACCTCCTCTCTATATATAGGAGTCTAAGGGGTCATGATATAATTAGAGCCGACATAACAATAATAATGTAAGGGCACAATAATAACAATAGCGGGCTTCTATGGAGACTACATGGCTATGAAAATATAATAAGGGGGTTGTCCTAATAACAATAAGGGGTTACACTAGTAGTATAGGGGCCTAACATGCCCCTCTCCTTCAAAAAGTGTTGTCCTCAACGCTTGAATAGTTCTTGATGGTTCTGTATAAAATTCTTGTCCTCCCATGTGGAATCCTCAGTGAGTAAATTCTTCCACTTGATGAGATACTCTGAAATTGATCGATTTCGCAGCTGTTAGGTTCTTGTTTCTGTGACTGCTCTAGGTTCCAATATGATTTTTCCTTCCTCTTCAATTTATGGCAATATTGTTTGAATTGGGATCTTTTGGAACTTTTGAATAAGTGGCCATACTTCTTCATCCTTGTTCAATTCATCCCTTGCTTCCATTTTCTTGAAGTGTCTTCCCATTCGGTAAGGTGGCCATTTTTTAAGTGCATGTAGTATTTCCAACATTTCCTTCTCACAAATAGCTTTCTTGAGATGTAGCAGTAAAAATACCCAATCACCTACATCAAAACATTTTTCACTACGATGTTGATCTACCTGTTGTTTCATTCGAGTTTTCACCAAAGTGGCATTATCCTTTAAAAGTTGGAGAACTTGTTGTTGATGCACGATGTGATCTTTCACCACTTGAACCTTTTTCTTCTTGATATGTCCTTCTATCTTTAGAGTTTGAGAAGTTATATTTTATTCCAATCTTTTACAATATATGGTCGGATTCATTTCTTGATGCTCAATGTGATCTTTCACTTCTTGAACATTTTTCTTCTTGATATGTGCTTCTATCTCGATAGTTTGAGGAGTGGTAATTCCTACCAATGCTTTACAAGTTATGGTCTGATTCATTTCTTCTATCTCTGGGGTTGGATCCTGGCGTATATCCTCTTCTTTTGATGTTTCTTGATCCTTTTCTTCCTCATCTTCATACTCTATGTAAAATAATTTCTTCTCAGCACACTTATGACCTTTAGTACATTTTCTATCACAATTGTAACAAAGCCCTTTTTCTCTTTTTTCTTCCAATTGTTGTGGTGTAACCCTTGTAGATTGTGGAAGGCTAGGAGAAACAACACTTCCATCTTCATAGTTGTGAGGGGTAGAATTCATTGTTGCCATAATTTTACTTTCTAATATGTCACAAAGCCCTTTTACTCTTTCCAATTGTTGTAGTGTTGCTCTAAATAAGGTGTTGCTCTTTGTACCCTCATAATGTGCTATCATTTCCTCTGTGAGAATTGACCACGTAACAAATCGTTTACGAGAACAAAGCCGTTTATACCATAAAAATTGATCCGGTTCTAAATATGAAGATGCAATACATACCTTTTATAACAGTGGTACACCATGTAGATCAAAATATTGCTCCATCTGAAGTATCCAATTTACCAGATCCTTCCCATCAAACTTCCTCATCTTGTTTTTTCTTGATTTTAGGAGCTCGATGTTGGAACGACTGTAACTCTATACTTTCAGATCTTTAAGTTCTGAAATTGTGCTCTACAGTAGCCCTCTATGTCCTCTTTCCAATGCCACCAGTCTGACCCCAATTGGATTCTCCAATGACGAGTTATGCCAAATCTCCCACAGTGACCTGATTATATACTAATTCAGTAGAGCGAACTTGTACGACGTGCCAAGTGTCCCTGTTTTGACCTTTGGCCCTAAAAAATATATACAAGAAACTACAGTCCGTCCTTTTTCTACACCTTCTTACGAAATTTCAATCTGATGCTCAGAGAAAAAGTTATGACAATTTTCCCCAAATCCCTGTTTTGAATGTAATTCAGGATTCTGCAAAAGGACCAACTTCCTCAGTTCATATCTCCGAACATATAGCGCGAAAAGTTCTGAAATTCGGAGCTGATATTTAGTGCGATGTCTTCTCAAATGGATTTTGTTTTTAGCTTCTGAAACGTCACAGAAAAATAGTTATAGTGAAAATGCCACGATAACCTATTTGGAGCAGCGAAACCCTAGAATCCAAAGCTCTGATACCAAATGTTATGAAACCAGCTCAAGAAAAGATAGAAAAGATAGATCAACGCCTTAAAATTCAGCGTCTTCCAGGGGGCAACCTCCTTTACATTACATAAATGAACAATTCTTAGATGATACAAATGAAAAGACCTCCTTTCTATATATAGGAGTCTAAAGGGTCATTATATAATCAGAGCCTACATAACAATAATAATGTAAGGGCACAATAATAACAATAGTCGGCTTCTATGGGGCACAGTAGTAACCATATGGGCACTACATGGGTACATCAATATAATAAGGGGGTTGTACTAATAATAATAAGGGGTTACACTAGTAGTATAGGGGCCTAACACCATATGCCACTGGCATCTACTATATGTAATTTTGCAAATTAATGGAAGATTACAGTTTTTCCCTAGGAAAAAAAAGAAAGCTTGGAGATCACTAAATATATTATTCTACAATATGCCATCACACTAGCTAAGGCCCACATGAAATTGCCATGGCTATGGAATAGTGTACAATCAAGCTCCAAGACCATATTGATGTGTGCAATGTCACATTTGATCAACTCAAGAAAAGTATCATGTAGCAAAGGCATAGATACTTCCCAAATGATCCTCAGAATCTAGTCTTAATATCCACAAAAAATGTGATAATTGCTAATACTAGGAGGAATCACATGGAAATCATGGCAGCCAATGTTGTTTTTGCTATAGCAACATAGGACAACTCAAAGTACTTGTTGAATGAGAATGCACAACTGAGGAAAGAGTTGGTTGCAGTAAAGCAACAAGAAGAACATCTCGTTGTGGAAAACCAATGACTATCTTCCCACAGCGTCAACAAGGTAAAATGGTATTCAACAATACAGGAGGAATTGGGGCCAATGGAGGACACCATGGCACAATTGTATGATGAAATGATACTTCTATAGCAAGTGGTGACGCCCCTCATTGGCATTCAGAAGAAAGCACAAGAAGTCTTAAAGTTCCTGAAAGTGGCAAACAGAGTTGTTCATCAACTCCAGGAATGGGTTGCCAAATATCTGAATGTTCTGCAACATCTTGTTAGGAAGGACAATATTGTTTCTGAGATAGACAGAGTACAGTTGAGGCTCCATCATTAGAACTACATCCTTCTTGGAGAATAGTTTACTAACACTACTGTCACTTATAGTCGATTACACAATGGATTCAAGTCACTAACACAAAAACGTGGGATGCTTTCAAGATCACTTGAAGAAATAAGAGGCAGGGAAATCATCTTTTAGGAAATCAGGAAGTACATAGAACAAATAACGCAAGCATCAAAACAAGAAAGCTTGGAGATCACGAAAGATATTATTCTACAATATGTCATCACACCAGCTAAGGCCCACATGAAATTGTCATGGCTATGGAATAGTGTGCAATCAAGCTCCAAGACCATATTGACAGAAGCACTTGAGGTGAAGCTGTGGTATGCAGTAGACTTGCCGGTTCAGATCAAAGTCATCTCTATGCAGTTCAGAGCATGTCACACAAATTACCAATGAGCCCCAAGGGAAAGCAATTGACTTGTCAATTTGATAACATTTCTCCCTATTAGTAGTTTTGTCTCATATTGCCACCGTCTTATATGTAATTTGTCTTTTGTAATAAGTTGTATGTTATGGAGTCCAAGAGATACATGTGAAATGTGAAAAGCCACATATATAATGTAAAAGGTCATGTATAGAATATGAAAAGTTGTATATAAGTCGATAGGTCATAAAAGTTGAACAATCGTGAGGAAACTCTAAAATCATTGTCTTTTGTTATAAATAGTTCCTCATAACTCAAGAAAAGGGTTTGGATTCTTGGAGTCTTGCCTTGGATTTTTTTTATAGTGCATATGATATAGATCATTTTTTGGAGAAGGAAGTTGTGGCTTCATGTTCCACTATTGAATCTAGTGTTTCACCTATGTAACAGTGTACTTGCAATCTTTAATTTATAATCAGAAGCTCTATGAACAATACTTTTTCATGCATGTATCGTAGATGTAGTAAAACTATTCTTCTTATGTTTGTGGTATATGTTGGCTTAATTACATACTAAGACTAATGAACTATTTCGTTACTTAGATATGGATGTTGTTGACTGAGTGTTGTTATGTTTTCATGATTGTTGTGTATCGTGTGAACTAATTTGCAGGGAAATCAACAAGCCTTTCTCTTTGCTCTCGGGTCTCCCTTAGGATAGTAATATTACTTCCCTAACCGGAGGTTCATTTCCCTTTATCAGTCGTGGAAGTTCCCTGTGCATCTTACATTTGGTGTCACACAAAGACTACATACTTGTTGCCCTAAGGAGGTGTTCGTTGTTTCTTGTGTATGTATTGTAACCAAGGCATATCTCTAAAACCTTTGCATTGGTGTTTGGACTATACAGCCGGATGGGACTCCTACACCAAACAATGTGAGGTCTAATTCGGACCTCACATCAGGGAGATCCCCTGCATGTTGGCAATATCCAACATCGTCAACAGGTTCCTACTCAATCCACCTAGATCTTCCCATCAATTTTTTTAGAGGATTTTACTCAATGTGCTTCCAAGGATCATGATGCATCTCATCAACATGCAAGTCCTCTTCTAAGTGATTCATGTCGTGTTTTAATAAACCCTCCTCCTTCATAGTATGATGTTGGTCCTCTATTTATATGAGTACTCTTTCAAGTACTCTGTGTTGATTTGAGGTAGCATTGGATGTGCTCTAGCCACGAAAATTGGTGGAAAGGCTAAGGCACATGAGATCTCCAATACCAGAAAGAATTTGGGCAGATTCTAAACAGTTTGGGAGATATTATAATAATTAATATTTTTTTGGAGTCCCTAAGTCTAAACTTAGGGAAAATAAAATATTAATGTGAATTAATATAAAATTGTGTTAGAATGGTCCAAAAGTCATGGATCAAACCAAAGTTAATCTTAGCCGCTGATTAGGGACTTAATCTCGGTCGTTGATCTGTCAACGAGAAAAGTATAAGAGGAGGCTTGAAGGTCACTTGGAGAACACACAGAGGGAGACCAGTCAGTTCAATCTCTGGAGCGGGGTTAGCTGAGAAATTGAACCAGTTGTGTGGTGAGCAGCCAAGAGCGCAGAAGCCAGAACTGTCAAGAACAATCAGAACTGCCGAGATTTGTCGGAACTGCCAGGACAGGTGACGCAGAGGGCAGAAGAGGTGACGTAGAAATAGTCGGGGTTAGCCAGTCTTGTGCCAGATCAGCCGGAATTCTGTCAGGTGAAGTGAGGTAAAACTCACTCAGATTTTCCACCAGTATTTTCTCTATAAAAGATTGCTAGATGAGCATCCTAAATTTGTATTCAAATAGTTCTCCTACATAATAATAAAATCCTCCCTTGTTGCACCGGTTTTCCCACATTGGGTTTTTCTGGGGACTATTGTCCAAAATATCTATCAATGTGTTGATTTTTGTGCATATGTTTGCTTCTATATTACACTGTGATATCTGCAACAGTATTTATTTTAATGTTTACTGAAGTAATTTCATAATTAACTTATTGAGGAATAAGAAAAGTAAATCAGCTGCTACCGTGATAGAATTTTCACACTTTGACAATGTTTAGGTAGACTCCTATTGTTGATAAGTGATGACTCATAAAATATTCTTGTGCAAATATCTCTTCACTTCATCAGGGTACTTGTTAATGGCTCATATAGTGTTCATGTTGCAAATGATGGCACTCTTGTCAATGCTCATCCCATGTTCATGTCGCAAATGCTCTTCACAATTTGCCTCCATTATTCAATGATGACGGCAATAAACTACATGATTTTCATGTAACCTATACTCTCATTTATGATTGGTCAAGCCTTGTACCTAAGTGGTCTATATCCACTCGTATTAATGTAATAAGAGTTTCTTGTTGCTTCATCCTCAGGATATCAAAAGGAATCTCCACCTCATGCCATTCTTGCTCAAACTATACATTTGATTTTCATGCTAGCCCATTTGGGCATTATCAAGAGGACTCTTCTCCATTGTTCCATTACTTTAAATTATGATGTCCTCATCAAACTATAGCATCTCCCAGCTAAATTGCTTTGGAGCTAAATGTCTATCATTGAAGTCTTGATGGTTTTGTGAAAGAGCGACGTGGAGTTCAAGGGGTTGATCTAGCCCTATACTTAGCACTAAGTGGAGAAGCAAATTTTGTGATCTTGTATTGTGATGACTTCTATCTATGGGCCCCTATTCAATGGAAGGGGGAAGAGGGAAGGGCACGGAGGGGGAATTATTTGTGTAATTTGTATGTGGTTGTGGCCCATTCATATATATTATTATATACATGTAATTATGGTAAAGACCATATTCTTTATTCTTTTATTGTATCACTGAGTAAAGTTAAAACTGACCAATTCAAACTTGATAAGTAGACTGAATAACCCTCTTGGATGTGTGCCCTTGTAGTTTGTAATTTATAAAATAATATAGTTTTTTATTATAATAGATGTAATCTATCCAAACAAAAAAAAATTAATAATAAAAAAATAATAATAATAATAATTAATTAATTAATTGTTTTGCACAAAAAAAAAAGAAGAAAAATTGTGAAATTCTTCTTTTCAAAAATATCTATATGTAAGATATAATATAGTCTCTAATTGCAATAGTAAAGTCCGGTTAAAGGAATACCTCACTCGAATACCTCACTCGAGTTGTGTAGAAATATACAACCCAAACTTTCATTTGTAGCATCTCAACTTGTCATCTTCTTATCTTCTTGATCTCCCAAACTTGTGATCTTCTTGATCTCCCAAACAAAACATTTTCTCCCCAAGGCACCTAAACCTTTATCATTTTCTTGTGCTTGGTATTTGTTTCTTTTGTGTACTTGGGCATACCTCTATCTCCTGCACTAGCACTATCTACCTCTAATGAACTTGTGAATGTTACTATATATTTCGGGTTGCACTAGCACTATCTACCTCTAATGAACTTGTGAATGTTACTATATATTTCGGGTTATCTCTATCTCCTGCACTAGCGTTATCTCCTTCTAATGAACTTGTGAAAATTACTATATATTTTGGGTTTGTTTTGGTTCTCTTTGATTCCCTACTTTCATTTCTGAACCTCCACACAATGCTCACAATAATGTGTATATATTCACTTGAAAAATATTTTTATAAATGTTCGACTGCAATTTAGTACAGAAGGTTTGGTACCCTTTTTAATATCTGCTTGCAAATGTGCTTAATAAGCATATAGTTTCCCAAGATGGCATTATCATACGCTAATATTAGCTTGAAAGTTGGAGCTGTATGTTTTCAGGATGTGGCATTTTAAAGCATGAATGCACAGCATAAAATCTATTTTATAGGGGCTATAATAGGAAAGAAAATGAAAAAAGGGCTAATAATTCCAAAGTTCCTCGTATCAATTCTCAAACTCACACTCAACATTTGATTTACCTCCAAAATGAAGGGCAGATATAAACTTGCCACAATCGTAAATCTACCACAGCTAGAAATTTCACTTAGTAGTTCCCGCAAATACATGGACGGAATTGCCATTTCTGCTAAGCATGTACCATCCTAGTTCCACGACAAAAATAATATTTCAGAACCTCGTAATGTTCTGAAATCACAAAGGTTCTATATAGATACTTGTGTTTAACTTTATTCCTTCAGTACACTAAAGTCTTCTTTGTATTTCAGTTGGAATAAATTTACTGATATGTACAAAAATTTAAGTAGGTCTCCCCATAGACGCTTTGACTGCAAAGTGAATCAGCATCCTTCTATGATACAAAATCCTCTCTTTTTTGTACTTTTGAATGAACTCACTGAGATCAATATCACCAGATAAAAGCTTCTGATGCAATATCTCCGATTCTTCATCCACTTTTGCAGCAGCTTCTGCAAGTACATGGCAAGTTCTTTCACAAGTTATTAGTCAGAATCCATTATAAAAGTTTTAAACATGATGCAATATTTCAATGTTGCTTTCCAATTTCCACAGATGAAATTTTATTTCATTGGAACACCAATGTACTTGTTAAACATATTCACTCACACACATTTGTCAACTGCTATGTTGCAAAGACTCCTTAAGCTTTTATATACTAAAAGCATTCCACATTGTATTCTTTTGATAGTCCTTAATTAACCTTTTGAACATGCATGAACGCACCAGCTTCCATTCCTGCCTTCAACATCTGACTGGACGATGTAGCATAAAAAACTACATATTTCACATATAGGTTTATAAATACTTATAATAGACTCAACACATAAATTGATCATTAACCCTTTCTACGTCTGTTACCTTGAAGCCTGCCAACAAGTGCTGAAGAAGATAAGTTAGCGGTGACCTCTTTCTCACGTTTCTGAACCTCCTCAAACTTCTCTCTAGCTGCTGCCAACTCTGTTGTCCTTATGATAGCACACTGCATCCAATGAAGACATCATTCACGACACATTCCCATCAAATCAGAAAGCTATCGTTCCACCAAGTTTCCAGAAGTGGGGATGTGGGAACATGTCCTACAATCGTAGAGACACCTCCCAGATTTTAGGGAACATCACCGGGCACAACATTCTGGTCTGTGAAAAAGGACCTAGCCTAAAATACTAAAAATTCCAAATCTAAATAGATAGAAAACCTAAGTGATATACAATCATCAAACAACGAAACTTGAATCAATAACAAATCTAACATAAATAATGGCACGCAACAATCATTAATCACGATGTCAGTAAATTGTAATAGAAGAATCAGTCACATCATAAATCTCATTATATTTATTATAATTCCAAAGATACTGATTTGTCATACTCTTTACACTCTTTTTCGGTTTCTTCAAAGTTCACAATCATGTTTTAATTTTTCAGTCTAACTTCACCAACACAAATGAAAGCAAATGCAATTGTGAATTTGGGTGGGTGTACACTGTAGAGAGGCTTATATTTGAGTAAATAGTGTTTGAAGGGTAGACACTTCGTTTTTGTCTTTTTGTGTTCTCCTGTCATCCCCCATGTGCATGCTATGATAGGGAATGATCCCGCAGGTGCTCCCTCATCCCGACAGTAAGGGGAGTACAAGAAGCACACACCCTACCTAGGGTACACACTCCTGTGGAGCATTGGAAAATGCATAGAGCCTTAATGATTGAATAGAGCCATTTAAACTCTCGTGTGCAGAGATACGAAACATGAGCATATAATACAAAAGAAAAAGTCTAAGAAAGTCTAAAAAGGTGTCCTTTGACTACCTGAGAGAAAAGATGGACTAGTTTAAAAGTACAATGACAAATGTCCAACTTGAAAGAGAACAAATGCCAGAGAAAGGTTAATATTAGCATCTTGAATAGCTAACAAAATGTGATACAAGAGCGTCCCTCAAACAACTAAGTCCATTAGCACACCAGTAAAGTGTGACACAGATGAGCGTGACAAGTTGAAGCATGGGTGTGACAAGAGAAAAGTGTAGCACACAGTGTAGGTATAGGAAAGGAAAGCATACAACAGAAGCTGAGCATGGCAACAGTAGAAGTGCAGATACGAGAAGAGACAAGTATAGCACATAGTTCGAGTGCAATAGATGGAAATTTTACAAAGGCAACGCAAAAGAAGTGTGTGGAATTCTGACTTACTCTAGAGTACAATAGGAACACGACAAGAAAGCACACATGCTGAGTGCGACAAGTGTGCATGAAAAAGACAGCGCACCAAAGGACAGTGTAAGGTCACAATGGAAGATGAAGCAATAGGAATGGATATGAAGAGTTCAATTACCAAAGTAATGAGAATGAGTAGACCTACAACAAGAGTTGAAGCATGGGCATGACAAGAAAAGTGTAGAGCACACGGTAAGTCACCTGATTTGCGTCCATGTTCTGATTTGACGACATTGAAATTCAATAAAAATTCAGAACACTAGAAAAACAGATAAAATCTGTCGTTAAATTTGGGAGTTCCTTAAAACTGATTCTACTTGACTAAGAACTCATCTTCCTTAGACACAAAGAAAATGGTTGACAGCCCAAGATCTAGAGGTATCTGGCAGGAGTGAAAGTCTTCCCCCTTACGGACCACCAGTGGGTAATTCCAGGTAGCATAGTTTTCCTTAAATAACAGTGATGAGTCAGCCAGCATTCGCAAATAGCAGCCAGTGATGGTTGTCCCTACTGCTGGTTTGACAACTGAGTTACAATAGGTTTTCTGAGTGTTCAAAATATATATATATATATATATATATATATATAAGGTCACAACCAAGTCAGATATCAAATTGGTGTATGAGACCCTTTGTTTGTGGGACAAAGGACCCACCTCTGCGTAGCAATTTGACCACTAATAAAACTTACTGCTAATAAAATTTCATAGCAACCAATAAGAAAATTTAACATTCATAAAGTTTTTGTCATATAACTTTATAAAACTTTTAAGTCATAATTATCATATAAATATAATATATAGATTACCAAACTGATCATGGTTAGTCATGCCATAAAGTTTTACATAGTGGAGAAACTCATGCCCTCAGCCCTCAAATCATATCGGGAATATTGGCAACCAGATCAATCAAGACATTTCTCCCTTCACTAGTCAGAAGAGGCATCATGGCAGGATGGCAACATTTCAATGTGTTAGTTTTTGTAGCATCGGATGTGTTCTAGCCACAAAATTTGGTGGAGAGACTAGAATACATGAGATCTCCAAAACCCATAAATCATTACTGGAAATTCCGCTTAGAAGTGTCTCAATTAGATTATTAACCGTGTTTTTAATATTTCCTAAGTCCAAACTTAAGGAATATGGTTAATTAACCAATATTAATTGAGATAAGGTGAGAATCATCTATAAACTCACACACACTGATCCAGAGATGATCCTAGCCATTGATTAAGTTTTAATCTTGGTTGTTGGTGCTCCAACAGTGGATTATAAGAGGAGGTCGATGTGGTGATGGAAAATACACTAGTGTAGATACTCAGTTGCCTAGGCAGTTCCATTTTCTCAGTAGCAGTGACTCAGTAGAGAAGATGGAGCCAAAGGGTGAGTAGTAGGTCGAAGAGGAGGGTAGCAACATTCCGACAAGAAGGTTTCCAGTCCCCGGAAGAAGCAAACGAAGGCTGAAATTCTCACAAGGTCACCATAAGCTCTACCCAGAGGGTGACGCAAGAGGCTCAGCACAAAGGCTAGGGAGGTAATTTCGAAGACAAAGAATAGCTGTTGGGTGAGAGATAATTCTCACAATAATTTCAACAGTATTTTCCTCACATTAGATTGCCAGTTGGGCATCTAAATTATTGTACTCAGAATTGTTGTTGAAAAATAATAATAAAACCCTCATCTGCTACACCGGTTTTCCCACATTGGGTTTTTCCAGGGACAATTGTCCAAAAATAACTGTGTTAAAATTCTTGTGTGCGCTAGAATTTCTCAGTTTTCAGTATTTTATTTTCCGCAATATTTTTATGGCAAAAATTGCAATTGGGATTTTATTCATTGTTTGACGTAGCAAATAAACTGCATAATTAAATTTACAGTTAGAAGAATAATTTCCAGCTGCTGCAATAGATAAAAATTCTGCATGGTATCAGAGCACAGTTGATTAGTTAGAGAGCCCAGAAATGAAGGAGAGGAATTTCGCTATTCAGCAAGGGCAGCAAGCCGAAATTCCCAAGGACAGCACAATGTTCCTGCCAGAAGGCCGAATTGCTTGAGGAAATAGTTTTCTGAGAAAGGGGCAGAAAAATTCGATCTTTCTAGTCTGAGTGATTCCAACGGCAGAGGGAGTAGCTCAGTTATTTCATTGGGAAAATCTCTAGCAAAATGCAGAAAGTCTTGCAGCAGTTTTCTAGTGCAGAACCAGTGTCGAGTGAAAGAGGAATATCACACTATAAATTCTTCAACATAACCATGGACAAAAGTAACATTCAGGAGACTTCAGATTTGTCTTCTAGATTGGAGGACAAATTTGCTTTCTTATCAAGATCAGCTTCACAGGGTGTCTAGTATATAGACTGTGGAGCATCAACTCACATGACAGGGGCTAGAGTTTATTTCTCTAGCTACAAGGAGGAGCAAATGGGCTTCCAGATTACTATGGGAAACAGGACGAAATGTACTCCAGTAGGGAGAGGTACCATAGATTTTCAGAGGGAGTCAGGAGCAAGCACCAGTGCTACAGATGTATTGCATGTTCCAGGATTGGGCATGAACCCGATTTTAGTATCTCAGTTCCAGGATAAGGGGTATGATATTCACTCCATAGGGAAGAAAGTGTATGTCAAACACCCAAGTTGGAAAAGGGTAAGATAGCTTGGAGTTCGAAGTAATAGATTATACCGATTACAGATTGATTCTCCAATAGCACTAATAGGCAGGGACAGTAGCAGTGGGAAGGAGCTGAATGAGTTATGGCATAGGAGAATGGGACACCTACACCATGGAGCACTCAAGATGCTTAGAGAAACTGTAACAGGGGTTCCAGAACTTGGCAAAACAGGATGATGTGTGCAGAGGATGCGTACTTGAGAAGTATGTTAAAGCAGCATTCCCAAGAAGTGACAGCAAGGCTAATGGCGAGTTAGGACTCATACATTCAGTTATTTGCGACCCAATGTCCACTAGAGCTCTCAGCAGTGCTGAATATTCGTCACCTTCATTGATGACCATTCCAGGAAAACCTAGATCTACTTCTTGAAGACCAAAAATGAGGTCTTCGACCGTTTTAGAGAGTTTAAAGCTCTCGTGGAGAATGCAACAGAGGAAGATCAAGGCGCTTCGCTCAAATAATGGTGGAGAATATATTGATAAAGACCTCACAGATTTCTGTACGAAGGAAGACATCAAGAGAGAATGGACAACTCCATACAATCCACAAGCATAATGGTGTAGCGGAGTGGAAAAACAGAACAATTGTTGGAGTTGCAAACGCAATGTTATATGACCAGGATATACCTAGATTTCTATGGGTAGAGGCATATAACACGGCAGTATATATCCAGAACAGGACTCCTCATAAAGCATTAGGGAAGGAAACGCCAGAAGGAGTCTTCACAAGCAAGAAGCAAAAAGTTAGTCACTTCAGAATTTTTGTCAACATTGCTAATTGCCATGTGTCAGATGAGAAACATACCAAACTGGATCAGACTGCAGAGAGGGGGGTCTTCGTTGGGTACAGTGAAACCTCAAAGGCATACAGGATCTACATTCCTAGCAATAGGAAGATTGTAGTAAGGCGAGCCGTGAAGTTCGTGGAAGACTAAGCTTTTAGGAGATCTTGTAAGATGCCTGCAGGGGATCAGAATCAGTCAGCAGAAACTCCTTTGGTCTAGCAACAAGGGCAACCAGTGGGACAAGCAAGAGGACAGTCACAAGTATTGAGTACTATGACTAGTACCAATATTTCCTCAGGTGCAGGAAATCTGAGGAGTTCTCAACAGATGGAGCAGCAAAGATAAGATGAGGAGGAGTTGGTTGAACCTCCCACGACTAGTGGTCGAGCCAACAAAGAGGTTCGTCAAACATTGAGAGACGAAGAGGAGTTTATTGGAACTCCTAGGACGAGCAAAAGACAGTGCAAACAACCTAACAGGTACCAGGCATTGGTGGATCAGGTTGCAGAACCTTCCAACTTTCAGGAGACCACGCAGCATCAAGTATGGGTAGATGCCATGGTAGAAGAATATAGTTCTATCATGACAAATGATGTTTGGGAGGTAGTGCCAAGCCAGAAGACAGATTAGTTGTAGGTTCTAGGTTGATCTACAAGATCAAATATGTTGCAAACGGCAATGTGGAAAATACAAGGCTAGGTTTGTGGCAAAGGGGTATGCACAAAAAGAATGGATAGATTATGAAGAGACCTTTGCCCCAATTGCCAGATACACTTCTATCTAGTTAGTTATATCCCTAGCAGCTCAGATGGGATGGTAGATTCACCAGATGGGCGTCAAGAAAACCTTTTTGAATGGGGTGATAGAGGAAGAAGTGTACATAAAATAACTAGAGGGCTTCAAGACTCATGAGAGGCGCACTCGTGTGCAGACTGAAGAAATATTATACGAACTCAAGCAATCTCACAGGGCATGGTATGGTAGGATTGACAGCTACATGCAAGCTGCAGCAGATGGGATTCGTCAGGAGTGACGCAAATCCCAACCTTTACTATTTAATGGTAGAGGGTGAGACACTCATCCTAGTTTTGTACGTGGATGATCTCCTTTTAACATGATCATCAAAGCTCATAGAGGACTGCAAGAGGAACCTGGCAGTGAAGTTTCGACAGGAAGGATTTGGAGTCAATGCACTATTTCCTAGGATTGAGTGTGGTAGAAGGATGGGGAGATCTTCCTTGGGCAAGAAAAATATGCTACAAATATTCTGAAGAAGTTTAGATTCTAGAATGCGGGATTGTAGACCCATGTCTACACCCATGATCACCAACTGGAAGAAGATAGATGCATCGGATGACAAGGATGTCGACCCCACCTTGTATAGACAACTTATTGGATCTCTCATGTATCTAGTCAATACTAGGCCAAATATTTGCTTCGCAATCAATTCTCTTAGTCAGTTCATGGTAGAACCGAAGAGGGTACATTGGACAATAGTGAGGCACATTCTGAGGTATGTGCATGGCACATTCGAGTATGGGTTGAGATATACCTGAGGAGATGATGTCAGATTATGTGGATTCACAGATGCAAATTAGGCAGGCAGTTCAGTGGACAGGAAAAGTACCTATGGGTACTGCTTCAGTGTTGGATCAGGGATGGTTTCTTGGTGTAGCAGGAAGCAGAAGTCAGTAGCACTGAGCTCTGTAGAAGTAGAGTATGTGGCAACAAGCACAACTACATGCGAAGCTATATGGCTTCGGAAGTTGCTAGTGAACTTGTTCAGGAAGAGGATGGAGGCGCCCAGTGTCTACTATGATAATCATAGTTGCATAAAGCTCTCTGAGAAACCAGTGCTTCATGATAGGTCAAAAAACATAGATATTAAATTTCATTTCATCAGAGATTGTGTACAATGTGGAGCTGTTTAGCTATAGTATGTTTCCACAGAAGTGCAGGTTGCAGATATACTCACGAAAGCTCTAGGAAGAGCTAAGTTCGCCTATTTCAGAGAACATATGGGTATGGTGGAGAACCTATTTCAGTAGCAGAGGCAGATTACCTTGGATGATTCTCAATTGCAGCAGCAACAGATGAGAGGGAGTTGCAATGCAAATGCAGTGTTAGCAGTTGTACAGCAGGGTCAGCAACAACACAAATATCGCATATATCAGAGTTGTGCAGTGGTTGATGGGTAGCAGAAGCGTGACAGGAGATGATGCGGAGACAGGGTGTTGCAGTAGGATGTGCAACACTAGAACACATTCCATGCTAAGAGGGAGTATTAGTTTTTGTAGCATCGGATGTGTTATAGCCACGAAATTTGGTGGAGAGGCTAGAATACATGAGATCTCCAAAACCTAGAAATTATTTCTGGAAATTCCGCCTAGAAGTGTCTCAGTTAGATTATTAACCATTTTTTAAATATTTCCTAAGTCTAAACTTAGGGAATATAGTTAAATAATCAGTATCAATTGAGATAAGGTGAGAATCATCAAGAAACTCACACAAATTGATCCAGAGATGATCCTAGCCATTGATTAAGTTTTAATCTTGGTCATTGGTGCTCCAACAGTGGATTATAAGAAGAGGTCGATGTGGTGATGGAGAATACACCAGTGCAGATACTCAGTTGCCTAGGCAGTTTGGTTTTCTCAGTAGCAGTAACTCAACAGAGAAGATAGAGCCAGAGGGTGAGTAGCAAGTGGAAGAGGAGGGTAGCAGCATTCCAGGAGGAAGGTTTCCAGTCCCCAAAAGAGACAAACAAAGGAAGGCCGAAATTCTCACAAGGTCAGCGTAAGCTCAGTGCAGAGGGTGACGCAGGAGGCTCAGCATAGAGGCTAGGGAGCTAATTTCGAAGGCAGAGATTCGTTGTAGAGTGAGAGAAAATTCTCACAATAATTTTGCCAATATTTTCCTCATATTAGATTGCCAGTTGGGCTTCTATATTATTGTACTCAAAATTGTTGTTGAAGAGTAATAATAAAACCCTCATCTGCTGCATCAGTTTTCTTGCATTTGGTTTTTTTCGGGACAATTGCCCAAAAATAACTATGTTAAATTCTTGTGTGTGTGCTAGAATTTCTCAGTTTTCAGTATTTTATTTTCCGTAGTATTTTTATGGTGAAAATTGTTGTTGTGATTTTATTCGTTGTTTGTTGTAGCAAATAAACTGCATAATTAAATTTACAGTTAGAAGAATAATTTCCAATTGCCGCAATAGATAAAAATTTCACACAATGCATTCTTCCCATGAACTTCAACTTTGAAATCCAATGAACACGGTGTCTTAGAGTGTAGGTATCTAAAAGCAAAGCATGCAAAAGAAGCTAAGCACAACAGGAGTTTAAGCACAAATCCAACAATAGTAAAGTGTGGCACATGGTTCAAGCGCAGAGATGGAAAGCACATAATAGACAAACAAAACCAATGTGTAGAATGTTGACTTACTCTAGAGTGCGATAGGATGACAATAAAGTATGCACACTGACTGCGACAACTATGCATGAGAAGGAGAGCACAAAAAAGGACATTGAAAGGTCACAGTTGAAGATAAAGTGATAATAATAAATATCAAGAGTGCCATTCTCTAAGTAATGAGAATGAGTAGACCTATTATCCTCTAACTGCAACCTAGCTCTTATGTTGTCTAAATGATTTCTCATTGATTTAGATTATTGTAGCCTGAATGATTGTTCGTTGATTTAGATTATTGTAGCTTGAAAAGAGTAAGAACAATTTTTGAATTGGAACCATTACACCAAAATGGTATCATTTTAAATTGATTTAAAATCTCAGAAAATCAGGAGCCTTAAGATTACCAAACAATTCATATTCATTCTATATATTAGAGACATGGTTCAAAACTTTTCTCAAGTTCTGAACCATGTCTCAACTCATCTAGAAGATTAGACTAGATCTTTGGCAGAAAGTGCACAGGTCTGCCACCTTCACTAGGCCTTACTCACTTATAAGTATAAAAATGGTTTCTACAACTGATCATATTTTACAAATTAAAGTCAGTTAGAGTCATTGCTCAACTTATAAAAAATATTGGTGGCTTGAGCCATTGCGTGGTGAATATATCATAGTATGAAGAGCTCCAATAAGAAAATCTAAAGGACATAGACTCTTGAAGTTGATTCCTCAAGGGATGCAAAAGGACACCATCAATAATTGGTCACCTATCACCTTTCATAAAATATCTGATGAAATGCTAGCCAAAGCTCTTGCTACTCGCATATGAAATGCGGTTGTCTACATTGTTTGTCCTGAATATAAAAGGTTTATAAAATAATAATAATAATCCAATTTTCAGATCACGGCCAACCCGGACACCAAATTGGTGTATGAGACACCTTGTTTGTGGGACAAGGGTCTAACCTCGGTGCAATGATTTGACTGCTGAAGTCTATGAAAGCATATATATTCTACCCCTCTCACTTTGAATCTATGACATTTCATCCTAGATTATCTTATTAAAGCTTATAAAAAACCTTGAATGGGCAAAAGAGACCAACAAAACAATTCTCTTTTTGAATTGATTTGACCAGGCATATGATAGAATCAAGTTTAATTTTATTCATAAACCGCTATCTTGGGCTTGGACTCGACAACTTTTTAACTAAGACAGACAAAACTCTCTTTTCAAAAGTTTCTTCAAAGATATGTATCAATGTTCAGTTATCAAACGAACTCCCACTCTCTGTTAAAGTGAGTAGATTTGGAAGGTCTTCTGCATAGGCTTGGTGTTTTGGCATGTGGAAGGCATTATTTGCCTCTTCTAGGTGCTTGCTTGGTGGAGTAAGTGATTCATGTCTTCTTTCCTAAGTCTAACTTAGGAAAAGTACAATAATTAAAGTAAATTAATTATTTTGGACTAATGAGTTATTTTCTAAGGATAAATAATTTAATTATTTAAGTGACTTAGAAATAATCTCAACTGTTGATCTCCAAGATTGTTCTAGAAGGGAGCTTGAAGCTGTTGAGAAATCTAGTAGGATAACTTATTCTTGATTTCTCTTACTTGAAATTTACCTATGATATTATATTATTCTTCTGTTGATTAGATTAGTATTTTTATCATCAAACAAATGCCAAAAACATGAAGATCACAACCATACAAGATGAACACACGATGTAGGCACTCAGCGAGGGAAAAATCCTCTTCTAGGGGAAACCCATAAATTCTTTTTCTCTTCTCTAGAATCAAATCAAATGAGACAACCTTGACCTTTTGACCAAAATATATACTCCATTCATCCACCATGTCAACCTTCAACATAAATTCATGAAGTCATCTAGAATTTTGGCTCTTCTTCTCTACAACTTTTGCAATTCAGCTAGCATCTTTGGCCCCTGGAATTGGCTTCAAATACTTCCCACATGTGGCATAGAAACAAAGAAATTTCAGTCTTCTGTTTTGATAAAGTTCTCTTCCCTTTTCTTGACTTCGCATCCTTCTTGACATCTCAAAAGTAGAACGAATTATTTGATTGATCTGTGGATGGCTATTTATACTTGTTTGATCCTCTTTCATTAGGCCAACATGAAGAAAAGAGGGCAGGCCAATTTGATGTGCTTGAGGCCGACTTGTAGGAGTAGGCAAGCTGACTTGGTGGATGAGGTGCAAGTCACAAAATAATTTTCCTTTCTTGACTTAAATAGCCCAAGAAGGGTCTAATACATAATGACAAGTACATTGACTTATGACTCAACCCTAGAAGCCTTCAAACAAAATATGTAGAGCATGAAACACATGCTCATAAAATAAATTTTCCTTTTATAATAATTTTTTTTTCTTTCTTTTGAAAAATACATTACATCATGACTTAACTACAATTATAAAGACTGATACTAGTTACATTTCTCAACACTCCCTCTTAACTAGGGAGGTATTCATAATTGTTCAATCGATACAAGGTTGACCTCAATTTGAAGTCTTCCAAGAAGAATACAATAGGATACGCAATGCTAGGAATACCCTAACTACCAAGGTATCCAACACATCATAGATCCATGTGTCACGACACTATTGTCATACACTCATGCAAGGATCTAAGATATTAACAGGGACTAAGGCATCATCTATGCATTTTCCACTATAGGTACCATCAGGATACAACCTAGTATCCATCAACAAGATACCATCTAGGCCTCCATGCCCTAGCACCAACACTTACGAGGATCTAGGTATCAACACTAAACCAAAGCTCCAATCGATTCCCTCCCTCTGGGATATATGTTGAAGAAAGTATAACTAGGTTTGATATTCATAACAACTTGTAATTATGATTTTATGAAAAGAAGAAACAAATGTATTTATTGTATTCCTTGCATTATGGGTTTCATGATCAAGAAGTGTTTTTCATAGGTCAAAGACTTCTTCTTGATGTCTTTAGGCATTTGTCATCTTGTCATAGATGTATAATTCAAAGTCTATGAAGTGTTGTTACACTTGTAAGAGCCCTCCAGAATAGACAAGCACAATCATCCTAACAACATCAATATATATATGCTCAAACTTCATGTCAGCTTCAATAAATGGAGACACAACCTTTGGAGAATGTCATATATATATATATATATAATATATAAATATATATATATATATACGACATGTCGGCTCAGCATAAAAGGACACTTCGGTTCATAAAGACGGGTCGGCTTAAATGTATGACCCAACAACTATAAATAGGAGCATGTACCCTCGCATTTCCACAATAGATAGACTCGACATATCTCTGAAACTTCGGATGAGTGCATGAGAGAAAAATGTGGATTATCCACAGAAACCTTCTCGAAATATTCTCTGAGATTCTCGGTGATCAAGACAACAAGAAGTTCGGTTATTACAGTGATCACAGTGTGGAATAGTTTGGGCTGAGATTATAGTGATATCCTCCTCATTATCTTAGGCATATACTCACTAAAATGTGGATGGACAGTGGTGCAGTTTGGATAAGGTATTGGTAAGATAATGCTCAATGATACTCGGTGCTAAATCTCGATGAGAGCAAGTGTTGTGGTAAAATGATGCTACATGATGTTGCTAGATGTTTGCTAAGATGAGGCCAAAGTTTAGGAATATATCACAACGTTTGAATGTTGCAGTGATCATGTTTTGGTGCCATGAAAAAATTGAAGAATCAAGGAAGAAGGATGACTATCTTGGTCTAGGAATGGCAATATAGGTCAAGGGTCTTGGTTCTGGTCTTCGTCAATTGGAATCTCTATAAGAAGAATTTGTGCGGGTTTTCCTCTCAAAAAGTGAGAGGTTTTGGCCCTGGCAGAAAGCCAAAATTTTGTGTTCTTGTCTCTTTTGTTTCGGTAATTATTTGATGAACTAAGAAGACACACTCTAATAATAACAAGAGAAGATCGCGCTAATAAGAAAAGTTAAAAATATCTCACAAATAGTTGTCATGGCAAGAAGAATCTCATTTACTTGATTTGCCCTAGATTCTTCAACATGGTATCAGAGCTAAGGTGCTAAAGTCAAAGGAAGCACAGCAAAAACAGACATTCGAGGATCAATTTTCAAGAAGGGCATCAAAGCAAGTTGAAGACCTACATCAAATATTGAAGGATCAGTCTACAACAGCAGTATACAACAGCAAGAGGCTTTTGTTTATATAATCAAGGAAACAGTCTACAAACAGAAAGACAATTTAGTCCTACAATAAGACTGATTTGGCTCTCAGCTAATTTCACAAGTCTCATACTATCCACAGTCTAGGTGCCACAATATGAGGATCTCAACCTCAAATTAAATCCTTTGTATAAAAGGAACAGTATTGACATCTCGGATTCTCAAAGCTTGATGACACACATTCAATGGCATATAGAAGTTTGTATGGACAATACTCAATATAGAATAAAGGTGTCCTATGATACAACGATAGTAAACTGTAATACTAACTAATGGATATCTATACTATAAGATGATCGTCATGGCAAGCGACCTCAACACTCTATGGTTCTACACAATGTTACATACTACAAGGTTCCATAGTCCACTTATGTGATAGCAATACAGTGTCATCCCAAGTATATCAACAGTTTGTTAATCATAAGGATCAGATGTATAAGTTGAAGTAACTTGAAGGCAAGAAGGCAAGCTTCCTATCAATACAACAAGGATTTCATCCAAAGGAAGCATCAATGCATTTGCTTCAACCGCTTTCAACATGATCAAGGTGAAGATTTTATCTTCACATGTCAAGTAAGTATTTTTCATTAATCAATTTGGTAAAATGACTTCATGATTGCAAGGAGATCTATAGGTTGGATGGGTCATCAAAGGTCCTTGCATGGAATAAGGAGGATTGTCACACCCTCACAGATAAGAGAAGTCAGTAAACATATCAAGGAAAAAGGTCTCCTTTGAATTCATGGGAAGGAACTCTTAAAGTCCTCTCATCCCTATGTAGCAAGAAAGGAGACATAAAAGAGATATATGAAGTGCTAGAAGATATACTCTTTGAAATAAACTGAAGAAGGTCATATCACTTAAACCTGATTGAAGGTATCAAAGAATGAAGGGATATCTTCATAAGATCTCAATTAGGAGATCTGAGAAAGATGATAAGAAGATAATCATCTATGTTCTTAATGAGCAAGGTGACAAGTGTCCTTGGGACAAGGAAGTTACTTCATTTAACAACTTGTGGTATCTATGCAAGATGGAAAAAGGACAAGTTGTGGGAAAAAACGTTGAAGGTTGTTAAAGGACTCAAACATGTGCAGAAAGGAAAGGAAAGTTTGGTCCTCAAACAAGACAAAATGGTATATCTAAGATTCAATGCTATGGAAAGATAATGGAAAGAAGCTCATATCACCGAAAAGATGGAGGAAGCTGAAGAAAAGGGCCAAGGAAAGAGGGAGTAATAGACCTCTACTATGATTGAGATGGTATCCCTCACAAGAAGGGTCCTATCATAAGTTCCTAAATCTTTTGTTATAGATATGACCATTATAATAAGATGCATCATGGCATCATAAACAAGAGCTCGTGACATCACCATGGGAATCATGAAGGACAAAATCCATGGCAGTGAAACATGAAGGATATTACTCTTGGGAACCTCATTGGACATTGCAGGAAAGGAAGAAGTCATCCAAGACAAGGCTCATCATACATCAAGTCAAAAAGGAAACATTTGACAGAGGGGGATATGCCAGATCCTCAAGATTCTCTGAAGGAATCCTCATTGGAGGGTTCACTAATCTAGAGAGGAAGCAAGTGTTTCATTAGGAAATCCAACTTATGGAATTCATGACATTATGTTATGATGACATGAGAAATGAAGCAGATCAAGGGATTGAAGATCTTTTCAATCAAGGAAGCTGTTGGAAGAAGCCCAGATAACCTAAAGGTAAAATGAGGTATGTATGCTTGTATTTAATATTATAATGTCATGTCATATGGTTGCAAGTAATATGGATCATTACTTCTATCTTGAGAAGCATAATCAAATAGAAAAAGGATCTCCTCCTCTGAAAGGATGCAGGAAGGCACAAGTCACACTAGATGAAATCAACATAATATGTCATATAAGTATGAGGTGGTTGACTACAATTAAGAAACTCTGATTGAAAGCTCCTGGGAATGGACTGTGTGAGGAAGGAAGAGATCGTGAGATATGCAACCCTGATGAAGGCGATCAACATCCAAAAGACCAAGAAGACTTGACTAGGAAATCTCCTAGAAAAAAAATATGAAGACTCTGATGAAAGTCTGAAAAAGATGGAGACCCTTGACAATGGATATCTTTGGGAGATGTGTCAGCATGTATGCAGGATGTTGATAACTTGATACCTACAGGAAGATGTCATGATGAAGAGCCATCTCGAAAGGTACAATTTGATTTAATGTTATGTTTTGATTTCTTGAATAATATCTGGATGAGTTCATGCAGGGCAATTGGCACAAGAGTTGTAAGTACAAGTACAACTAGCATTCATGTGTGTTGAATAAAGTGTAACTAGGTGCGGTCTTCATAAGGACATGATCTTTGTATTTGATGTAATGGAAGGAAATAAATATTTTTGTAATCTTGCTAGATGGGTTTCATGAGCAAGAAGTGTCACTAGGTGAAAGACGACTTCTTGATGTCTTTAGGATTTATTTATATGTCAAAGAGTCATGTCATGTGTATAGAAACTCTTCATGAGTTTATGTAAATATGTACAAGTCTTCAAAGTTGTTTAACAGCCCTGCAAGACCAAGATCACTGCCTCAAAAGAAAGCCTATCAAAGTCTGCAAGCAAAATGATAAGAAGATGATCATGTCGGCTCCAAATAAATGAATAAAATAAATACATGTCATGTTGGCTTGAAGAAATAGACATGTTGGTTCATAAACATATGTCGGCTCATATAGGTGGCTCACTACTATAAATACCCAAGAGGGGTCAGTGAAAATGATATAACATAATTTCGGATGCCTCTGAGATTTTTGCATACAAGAAGCCACACTCAAGGAGAAAGAAGTCACAGTCAAGGAGCTATAGTCAAGCAGCAAGAAGCTACAGTGAGATTTGCATTAAGTTAAATAGGTCTAAAGGTTTAGCTGCCTCCTTGGATGGGTATAAGGAGCAGTAGAACCAAGGCCTATCCCCTCTTGGCATATCTTTGATCTTAAGGAGATGGATTTGGATAATACAAAAGGGTTGTATGAGATTTGGGCATATGAAAATGATGAAGTAATGTCACTATTTGAGGCAAAACCAACTTCGAATGAGGACACAGTAGATGGACTATCCTCGACCTGTCTTGGCTCAATAAAGATCACGTTGGTAGTAGCTATAATGATGTAGATCTATATTATCTCGGCAAGTTCCCATGATGGCAGAAACCCTCGGCATACCTGTGAGAAGAGACATACAGTCTCATTGGTTACCACAACATTCAGATTAAATGTGATAAAGTCTTGACATGCTACAAAGAGCAGTGATGGATATTGATCTTGTAGATCAGTGACCTCAATTTTGATGTAATGAGGAGCAACCTCGCCATAATGAAAAGAAGCAGTGTCAAGGTCTTGGTGACTAAACATGATGATGAAAGGATCTCATCATAATATAAGATTATCTCAATCTAGATTAATGTACAGCCATGATACTACTTCAGTTATGATCTTGTTCCTGTAGATCATAATATCGATGAAGGCTACAACAGTAAAGAAGATGTTAATGAAGGAATCATGGTGCAGCAGTGACCTAGCTGGAGGAGCAGCAAGATGATGATCTCAGCAGTGCTTGAGGAAGAGGATTGATGGCTTGGTCTTGGAGAGGCAAATTAATGTCAATGGTCATGGTCTTGGTATTCGTCAATGGAATCTCTATAAGAAGAATTTAGCATGGGTTTTCCTCTCCAAGAGGAAGCGGTTTTGGCCCTGGCAGAAAGCCAAACATTTTGTTCTTGTCTCTTTTGTTTAAGATATCAGTTTGATGAAGTTAACATACACATGCTAATAATGAAGTAAACATCAAGCTAAGATAAACTGTTTAAATACTTCACAAATTGTTATCATGTAACAAAGAATCAATGTAATTATGCATGCCCTAGATTCTTCAACAATGTGGTGGATGGAAATTCCTGAAAGAAACATAATGAGGAAGAAATAGCCATATGAGGAAGGTTCTAGATATGTATCAAGAAGGCCACATTCCAGGAAGAAAGGAATGACATGACAAACCAAGAACGAAAGTGATGGATGGCTAATGCCCTACAAGGAAGAAGCTCGACTGAATTTCATGACATCAAGGAAAGAAATTGATCAAGCAGCTGAAGGACCCACGAAGAAGAAGTTGTTGATGAATAAGAGAGCCCCTAGTTAAGAGGGAGCTCTAACAAGTCCCTAATTGAGAGAGGGCTTGGGCAAGTTCCTGGTCAGAGGGAACTTGGGTACATTCCTTTATAGGAATGGCCATGTCTTCCCTAGTTAAGAGGGAGAGACAGACACAACATTCTTGTCTTCCCCTGGGAAGAAAGAATGGGAGGATCAGGTAATCATTTGGCATCTGATACTCTTTGAGGATGTGTAGGGCATCCAAGATAAGAGTAGGCAAGAGGACCAAAATCCTTTAAGGGTTGGGAACCCAAGATAAGAATAGTCCTAGAAGGTCATACTAATTGAACACCTGGGTGGGTATGTACCTTGAGAGACAATGAAAAAGGTGTCTATAGTCATTGGTCTCGCTGACATTGTGCTCTGATATGATGAGAGATAGAGTTGTCAGTCAAGGCCTTGTTGTTGAAACAATGGTGGTTACTATGATGCTATACAGATGGGTTACCAATCCGATTCTTCTTATGAGAAATTCTCCAAATTTAGAATGACCCAGTACCATTATGAATACCTCCATAGTTAGGAGGGAGTGTTGAAGAAAGTGTAACTAGGTTCGGTCTTCATAACAACTTGTAATTATAATTTTATGAAAGGAATAAACAAATGTATTTATTATATTCCTTGCATCATGGGTTTCATGAGCAAGAAGTGTTTTCATAGGTCAAAGACTTCTTCTTGATGTCTTTAGGGATTTGTTATCTTGTCATAAATGTATAATTCAAAGTCCATGAAGTGTTGTTAAACTTGTAAGAGTCCTCCAGAATAGACAAGCACAGTCATCCTAACGCCATCAATATATATATGCTCAAACTTCATGTCGACTTCAATAAATAGACACACAACCTTTGAAGAATGTCATATATATATATATATATATATATATATATATATATATATGACATGTCATCTCAGCATAAAACGACACGTCGATTCGTAAACACCGGTCGGCTTAAATGTATGACCCAACAACTATAAGTAGGAGCCTGTACCCTTGCATTTCCACAGTAGACAAACTTGACATATCTCTGAAACTTTGGATGGGTACAGGAGAGAAAAATGCGGATTATCCACAGAAACCTTCTCAGCATATTCTCTGAGATTCTCGTGATAAAGACAGCGAGTTCGGTTATTACAGTGATCACTGTGCGGACTAGTTTGGGGTGAGATTACAGTGATATCCTCCTCATTGTCTCAAGCATATACTCACTAAAATGCAGATGGGTAGTGGTGCAGTTTGGATAAGGTATCAGTGATATAATGCTCAATGATACTCGGTGCTAGATCTCGATGATAGCAGGTGCTATAGTGATATGATGCTACATGATGCTACTAGATGTTTGCTAAGATGAGGCCAAAGTTCAAGAATATATCACAATGTTTGAATGTTGTAGTGATCATGTTTTGGTGCCATGAAGAAATCGAAGAATCAAGGAAGAAGGATGATTGTGTCTTGGTCTAGGAATGGCAATATAGGTCAAGGGTCTTGGTTCTGGTCTTCATCAATTGCAATCTCTATAAGAAGAATTTGTGTGGGTTTTCCTCTCAAAGAGAGAAGTTTTGGCCCTAGCAGAAAGCAAACATCTTGTGTTCTTGTCTCTTTTGTTTTGGTAGCTTATTGATGAACTAAGAAGACACACTCTAATAATAACAAGAGAAGATTGTGCTAATAAGAAAAGTTAAAAATATCTCACAAATAGTTATCATGGCAAGAAGAATCTCATTAACTTGATTTGCCCTAGATTCTTCAACAATCTAGACATCAACTGAGATCTCAATACTAACTAGACCACGATATCCTCCCAAGTACCATCATACAGGTAGTTTTTATGGTACTTCATCTCTCACTCTCAACCAAAACAGAGACATTTGCCAACTTTTTAGGAAGAGATCAACATATCCACCAATCCAAGCATGCTCATAAAACTAACTTCTTATTTGGAAGAGGTTTCATCAACACATCAGCTACTTGTTCATATGTTGGCACGTAGTCATAGTGTAGTTTCACAACCCCAATCAGTATCCAAACTTCCAATGTACGTGTTCTTGTATGCTAGCATAATCTTCGGGGTCTTTAACTATTATGATGTTGCTTAGATTATCAAAATATCCAAACTCATTTTGACAGAAACTTCCTTCTTCAATTTTTCCAAAAGCATCAAACTCAGCCTCAACACTTTCCAAAATATCCAATTCTTGTTTACAACTTCATCAATCACGATCATTTTTAGTGCTTTATCCTTGTCCGATCTTACTCTTTCTTTAGGGTTTTTACTATAGTTGTCACATTATGCCCTCCCTCTTAACTAGATAGTTATACAGCGTCTTTATCCAAGCTTCTACTCTTCTAGGGGACAAATTCATTAATGACTCAGCCACATAGGCTCTTTGTTTCACATCATCATATCATCGAAGAACTTCAACCTTTGGAACATCATTCCTTCTAACCGCACTTGGCAACAAGGTCATCAGCAATGTATACTTCAATGTTACCAAGATCCTTACAGCTCTAAAACAACAAAATTTATAACTTGTTGTCCTTAATGTAAAAATACACAAAAGGTATTTGTAATAATAATTTATTATATATAAAAAAATGTACAAGTGATGTAGAATGTTACAATGAGGACCCACATATATACCTTGGCAGGTGTCCTTTCGTGACTGGGCATGTCCTTTAGACATGCCTTTTCACTTAACTTAATGACTATTTAACATAATCATTATTTCATTATTTATTATTTATATTTATTTATTTTATACAATTTATGTTTGTAACAAGCTCCCTTGTTCCATCATGCTCAATACCATCATCAAGTCATCATCAAGTATGAGGTAGGTAAGCATCTTCAATATCTTGAAGACCATGTACCTACAAATCTTCAACAACAAGTTCAACCAAGCACAAATATAGAGCATAAAGTCAATGTTATTAATATAACTTTAGCATGTCATCGTAATGGGAACCTAATAAATCAAAATTTAGATATCAAAACCTAAACCTAGTTAGATTTAATCAACACCTTTCATGTCCTAGACTTTCACAGCAATCTATGTTAGGGTTTTGTCACAAACCCTAGATTCCATCATCAAGATTAAAGCCTTAGATATTAGGTTAGGATTTCAATCATAGCAAAAACATTATTACATCTAGGGTTTCATTATCATGCGTTAAACCAGTCTCTACTGAGGCTTTTGTCGTAAACCCTAAACATAAAAACTTCAATGTTAGATATTCAACAATTTCGACCAAGCTAGGGTTTCAATCATACAGAAGCACATACACCTAAGGTTTCATTGTTATGATCTTTCATTGATTATTGCAAGAGTTTTGTCATAAACCTAATTCACCAAACCCTAAAATTCTAGGGTTTCATCTAAACATTAACAACAAAACCTAAAAAGGTAGGATTTCATATCAACAAACCTTAAACATCAAGAGATTAGGATTCCAATTATATGTTCTAGATTTTATTAACAAACCCTAAGTAGACTAGGGTTTCATCATTAACATTATCATACCCTAAGCATCATAAGGCTAGGGTTTTATAGTGAACCCTAAAGGTTAGGGTTTTACCAAAGTAAAAAAAAGATATAATGTGTGACAAGGATTGATTTAATCTATAGATTAATCACCCTAAATAAGAATCATGATGATTCAAAACCCTAGACATAAGAGAGTTACTAATACAAGGCAAATTTCAAAATGATTGTACCCTTTTAATGAAAAAGATTATCTACAAATCTTGTAGTTTCATACATACCTTGAATTACCTCTTTTACAAACCTTGTAGGGTTTCCTTATTGAAGGGCTCCCTCTGAATCATGCCAGAATCTTCATGGTCCATTTCCATATGAGTCAACTTTTTATTCAAGGATTCAACTCAAATTACCAAGTCATCATTCTTGATATATACCTGCAATATTTATTGACAAGCACAATAGTGTGATGATTATCTAGGGTTTCCATTACATTTAAGAGAGTGAATTCCTAGGATTTGAGTTACAAAGTTTATACATCATTTAATTTCATTATTGTCAAGGATTGACATATATCTCAGAATATTTATAAACCCTAGACATTTGTGTGATAGGGAACAAGTGAATGAGAGTGAGAATTTCATATGTACTCTCAGGTTTACAAACCCTAGTCATTAACAATCTTCAACGAAGACTTGCCAACCCTAGAATCATACAATCAACTAACCTTAAGACATCAGATTCTTAAGAAATGAACAAGTTATACATACCTCAAAACTTACATACCTTTGTCTTTCATGCTTGAAAGTTTGATATTCCATTGAACTTGTTTCCCTTTTCTTGCAAACTAAAGACAGATTGTTAGATAACATAAAGAGTAATGTTAGTACTTCTATTTGATGAGGACTTCAAGGATTCTTTCACAAGCTGAAAATGAACAATTTCTTCTCGCTGACAGAGATAGATTATGCACAAAGAACCTTCTTTCAAGATTCCTTTAGCCCTTTTTTATTCTTAAACTAGGGTTGGCATAACTTGTGTAATGGAGAAGTTACTACAGGCTTCCAAAAAGATTCTCCTTACATATGATTCTTCTAGGTCGGCTTTGATTGAAGCACAGACATTATATATAGATACACAGATTCTCGTTGTCTTCCACAAACGTCTCGACTCCTTTAATTTTGGGGTGACTGTAGCTTTGAAACAGTCCTTTAAGGCCTTTTAAATAATTTGGTTTGGGTCCTTCTCTTTGCAAGTTATAAGGACTAACTTTAATTCATGGAAGATGTCTTGAAAATGTGATTTGTTTACCCACGAACCTTATAATTTCTGAGATGGTTTAATGTGTGGATCAATGAGGTAAATTAAGATCTTATATTTCATGCACAGGCCTTCGCTTTTTCTTCCAATGATAACGGCCTTGCCAAGGCTTAAAGCCACACTATTCAGACCTCCAAGAAATGTTATTCAGCTCCTTTCATTGTTGTGGTTATTAAGTTTAGGTTTGTGATATTGATTACCTAGGTTTGTCGCCTAATTGCAAACGACTAGTCTTGTAATCAAGCTCAAAAAAGTGCTCTTTTTTAATTCGGCTTATCCTCTTATGAGCTCGGCCTTGAGGACTAACGCTTGCAAACTTATTGTGATCCTCTAGCTACCATTTTTATACTCTTGTCCTTAGTTCTGATATCATGTTGAGAAATCCAATAGGGCATCATTAGGGCAAATTATTATTGATTTCTCTTATTTGGCATTTACCTGTGATATTATATTATTCTTATGTTGATTAAATTAGTATTCTTATCATCAAATAAATGTCAAAAATGTAGAAATTTCTCATTTCCCACCCCGGTTTTCAGTTTCACCTTATTTCTCCCATATAGTTAAATGCCCTTTCCCATATCCATACATTCAACAACTGAAAAAATAAATTTTTGCTGAAAACACAAATTCTGGAAATTTTACAGAATGCTGGAAAATGCATAAATTTAAAAAAAAAAAAAATCAGCAGGTACAAACAGTCTTTTAACACATTTGAACACAGTTATTTTTGGTCAATGTGACCTTGGAAAAACCCCCTACAACTCTTGGGAAAACCAGTTCGAGAGCTCTTCTTTATTTCTGAAAAATGCATTTTTTTACAGTGAGAAATATTCAGCAAAAAATCAGCGAGCAAATTTACAACTTATCTCTTTTCTCGTGCCTCACAGCAAACTGGAAATTACAGCAAACAGGACAGCAATAAATGTTGTACGGCCTCCTCGATTTTCGTGCCCACTTTCAGCCTTAAATGTTGTTGTATGGCCTGCATTAAATGCGATGTACGAACTGCAATAAATGCGCTGTATGGACCTCAATTTGCGTGCAGAAAAAACAACAAACTTCTCCTCGATTTCTGTGCAAACCAGCGGTATCGATTTCTAGAAAATCGTACCAAAATCATCCTTTCACTGTGTGTTGAATCAGCTGTACAAATCTGCTCAATTGTTGCCTTGGAATGTGTGCCAAGCTGCTGTCTCCTTCTCCTCCTTGTCCAGAAATCTCCCTTGCTCTCTTACTCTCCTTCTCTCAATCTGCTCATGAAAGAATGAATGACTTTTTGTCTCCTTTTCCTCTTTTAATCTAATCCTAAGTGACTTTTGGGTAACCTCTAAATCCAATGGCTGAAATAGATTGAGATCTAGGGCTGAGATTAAATGCTCATTTAAATCTCACTTTTATTTTTTAACACACCCCACTTTAATAAAGACCCACTTAGTCATTTATTTCCAAAGTCACTTTTTCTTTCTAATTTTACATTAACTTTATTAAAGTCACTTTAAAATTAGACTTCAGTAACTTTATCTCTTAAAGTCACTTTTAAATTAGATTTAACTTTATAAAAATTATAAAGTTACTTTAGGAGAAAAATTAAATTCCTTTGGACACTTTTCCCTAGGCCAAAGATCAAAGCCTTAGGGAACCACCTGTCCTCCGGTACCAAATTTCAACACTCCCTCTTACCGAGGAAGGTGTTCCTCACCACACCCATCTTGTCTCTGAAGTAGACATGCTTGCCCCGTGGTAAGGCTTTGGTAAGAATATCTGCAACCTGCTCATCAGTGGGAATGTACTCAAGCTTCACAGCTCCCTTCTGAACATAGTCTCTGATCAAATGATATTTGATCCCGATATGCTTTGACCTGTCATGAAATACTAGATTCTCCGTGAGTTTAATGCAACTCTGATTATCACAGTAAATCACTGAAGGTCTCAAAGGCTGACCAAATAAGCCAAACAACATCTTGCGAAGCCAGATGGCCTTACAACTAGCTAGACTGGCTGCCATATAGTCTGCTTCCGCTGAGCTCAATGCTACTGATTGCTGCTTCCGACTGAACCATGACACTACTGCTGAACCCAACCCAAAACAGCACCCTGAAGTGCTCTTCCTATCAAAAACACAACCTGCCCAATCAGAATCAGTATAACCTGCCAACCTCACTCCATCCCCCTGTCTGTAGTCCAAACCATAATCCATTATCCCCTGCAAGTACCGCAAAATGTGTTTTGCAACCACCCAGTGAACCTTCCTAGGCTCACACATAAACTGACTCATCGTGTTGACTGCAAAACAAATATCTGGTCTAGTGTTGACCAAATACATCAAGGAACCAATCAGCTGCCTATACAATGTGGGATCCACCAACTCGGAATCTGAAGCATGAAGCTTCTTCCAGTTGGTGATCATCGGTGTCGACATAGGTCTACAATCCTCCATGTGGAATCTTCTAAGGATGTCCACAATATACTTCCCCTGCCCCAGGAAGAAATGCCCCTCCTCTTGCCACACCTCCAAACCCAAAAAATAATGCATCAAGCCAATGTCCTTCATC